>OZ024715.1:64776-166999 GCA_964016945.1 Microplitis deprimator | reverse complement strand
ACAAGAGATGCATAAGCGTCTCAGGATGTTGTTTACACACCCTACACAATGTGTCGGGTAGCTGCATCTGGAGCACTTTTGCACGGTATTCGAGAGTGTTAATTACACCATCTTGGCAGGCAAAAATATACCCTTCAGTCTCGGACATCAGGCCAGCTGACTTAAGGAAGGAAAACGTCAGCTGTTCGGACAAGCCATGTTCACGCACGTGTTTAAAGAACACGCTGTGCATTGACTTATCCATGTGTGTACTGAGCAGTTTTTGTTGCTGAGCGTTGCTGATGACCCTCTTGAATTCCGCCTGAGGGAGTTCAATAAGAGGGTTTACTCTTCCGAGACCAAGGGATTTTGCTGCGTACTTTGCTGCCTTATATAAGAACGCTCCCTTATGCGCATTCTCATGCTGATGAACAATTTGCATAAGGAAATCTGCTGTGAAATTGACAACTTCATATATTAAACCCAAAACCAAACGATCGTGTAGACACTCCAAGCTCTGTAGACCTCTCCCTCCGATGTGCCGGGAAAGGTATAATCTGGTGACTGAAGACTTAGGGTGCATGCTCCGATTTATATTCATGACTTTTCGTGTCTTGATATCGAGGTCTTTAAGCTCTTTTCGGGCCCATTTAAGGACACCAAAAGAGTAAAGAAGTACCGGGACAGCAAGCATGTTTGTTGCAGAGACTTTGTTCTTTCCGGAAAGTTCTGATGACCAGATTTTCCGGAGTCTCCGCACATACTCGCTGCAGAGAGTCGTTTTGATTTTAGGAAGATCCTGCATAGGACTTCCCTCAATACCTAGATATTTGTACGACTCTCCGGCGTCAAGATGGTCAATGACGCTCCCATCTACCAACTCGATATCTTCACGCACATCAGAGCACTTACCCTTCACCAGATTAACGACCACGCACTTGTCCAACCCAAATGCCATGCCGACATCCCGTGTATACTCCCCTACGATGTTCAAGGCTGTCTGAAGGTGTTCCTCATCAGGTGCATATACCTTCAGATCATCCATGTAGAGTAAGTGGGTGATCGAATAACTCCGATCAGTTGGTGGGCCCACTGAGTATCCACGAGTACGGCGTAGCGCAACAGATATTGGCAGCAGTGAGATGCAAAACAGCAGAGGGCTCAGAGAATCTCCCTGAAATACTCCTCTTTTGTACTGTACAACTTCGGTTACACGTTTGTCGTTGCCACATGAAATGTGGAACCGTGTTTGCCAAAGTTGCATCGTACGCTGAATGCATCCCACCGTATCGTGATTGAGCCCAAGGCATTTGAGCAAAAAGAGAATAAGCTCATGAGATGTTGAGTCAAATGCCTTGCGGTAGTCAATCCAGGCCATTGACAGGTTGCGCTGATAGTAAATCGCGTCTTGAATGACACAACGATCCACTAACAGATTCTCTTTGCAACCTGACAGGCCTCTTTTACTGCCACGTTGTTCGTATATCTGCTGCCATACCGGATCTATCACTTCTAGAATGCGATTGTTTAAAATTTTAGTAAAAATCTTATAAACCACATTCAAACAGGTGATAGGTCGGTAGTTCTTTGGGTCAGACAAGTCACCTTTCTTAGGGATGAGCACGGTTCGCCCTTCTACAAGCCAACCTGGAATTGGTTCGTCGCCTCTGATAAACGCTGTGAAAATCCGGGCCAAATGGCTATGGGTAGAAGTTAGTTTCTTCCACCAAAATAAGTTAATGCCATCTGGACCCGGAGCAGCCCAGTTCTTACCATTATTCAGAGCTAAACGAACTTCTTCTACGCTGACTTCAGGGCTCTCTTCATTAGCATTGTCGTTGCGGTGTTGTCGACAGAATGCTTCGAAGTCGTTGAGAGCTGGAGTGTCACGATTCACGTTCGGTTCATCACCATACAACTCAGACCAGAAAGCTTCTACTCGCTCGATGGATGGGGGATCGCCAGAAACAGATGTTTTAGGTGTCAGAAAGCGTGAAGGACTTAACCGAAACAAAGAGTTGTCGGTAAGCCGCTTCAGCTTTTTCTCTAGTGACTTTTTAGCAGCCACCAGAGCCCGCAACCTGTTAAGGGAACCTTCTTAGATGTTCAGAAGATTCTCCTTATTCAGTGTGTGATGCTGGTATCGTAGTCCAGCCGCAATGCGGCGGACTTTGGATGTAAATGCTTTTCGAGCATTTACATACTCAATCACACACTGAATGCGGGAGACATGTTTCCGGAGATCATCAATCTTCAGTGTTAGCTGTCCAATGCGCCCTCTCATCTTAGCCTCAGGCGAAGAAGTATTCCTTCTCGCAGGAGGTAAGAGTGAGGAGGCACCATCATAGACAGCTCGATTGATTGTGAGCAAAGTAGAGTCTTCCTGAATCCGAGCAGATAGTTCGTGGTTTTCCGTGTCAACTAGATGTTTTGGGTAATGTATCTTCTTAGAGATACATACTTGCCGTGTGTCAAAATCATTGTCGGCGTCTTCGAAAGAACGGCGTCTCTCTTGATGTAGCTGTGCTGGAAAAGACAGACGGTGAGATAACCGTCTGTTAGTTAACAGTGATCTTCGTGTTCGCCGGAGATGAGAAGCATAATCACGTAGATGTTGTTGTGAGAAGTTGCTGTGATTGGGATGCATATCGCTCCAGAGAGCATGCATCTTAGCCATGTAGCCTCTCCGCTCCGGTTCAATGTTATTGTAGCACATCAGGAGATTGGCTCGTAATTCCTCCGTCCACCTAAATGTAGTCCGTTGTTCGCCAAGGTCGTCATCGTTCGGGATCTCGGTGCTCCGCCCAGCTAGTGGGTAGCCCTCATCCGAGAAGGGCCGGTTGTGGGGAGCACTTCTGTGTTCAGGATTATCTTGAACTCAGTATACTTTACATTGGGGAGTTAGCCCAATGCAAAGGTTGTTGTGCGATTAGTAGGCCAGCAGGTGGGAGGCCAGCCTACATTGCCCACGATGCGCCACGGGGTGAATGAAACCCCCGCCGGCCGCACAACATGCACCGTGGGCATTATTATTATTATTATTATTATAATTATCATTATTATTATTATTATTATTATTATTATTATTATTATTATTATTATTATTATTATTATTATTATTATTATTATTATTATTATTATTATTATTATTATTATTATTATTATTATTATTATTATTATTATTATTATTATTATTATTATTATTATTATTATTATTATTATTATTATTATTATTATTATTATTATTATTATTATTATTATTATTATTATTATTATTATTATTATTATTATTATTATTATTATTATTATTATTATTATTATTATTATTATTATTATTATTATTATTATTATTATTATTATTATTATTATTATTATTATTATTATTATTATTATTATTATTATTATTATTATTATTATTATTATTATTATTATTATTATTTTTTCTTTCTAAGTTAAATGCTCAGGGGGTTATCCCCGGTAGTCCGACTCTACCGAGGGCCTCACCTGAGCGCCAAATCGTTACTGCTGCGATGCTTCATCAACAAGATGATCAGCAAGCGCAGCAGGCCAAGTTTCGTTGTCTTAGGAGACGGAGGGATCCGAGAATTACAGCCTTTTGCATCCTCGATGCCAAAAACTCAACTTGCGATGAGCAAGTTGGGATTTTAGCCAATGCAGATACAAAATTCTGTTTCATCCCTCCTAGGACGCCAACAATGAGTACGACAAGCTTGACACGGTAGCCTGGGTAAAGTTTGCCAATTTCAAACAGGAGATCCTGATATATTTCGTGTTTGTGCTCTTCTTTAACCGTGATGTTATATTCAGCTGGAGCTGAAAACTCAATAACATAAATGTTACGAGCGGTTTTATCGAAGAGCACAATATCAGGTTTATTGTGATCTATTTTCCGCGTTGTTGCGAATGGCACGTTCCAATAAATACGGCAACGGTCATTCTCAACAACTTGCGGAATGTCTCCTGGCAAATAAGGCAGCACTGGTGTTTTATCGATACCGTGCGTGTGTCTAAGGTGGTAATAAAGTACTCGCAGAGCAGCATTGTGACGCTGAACGTATGCACTTCTTGCCAGCACAGGACATGCTGACAAGAGATGCATAAGCGTTTCAGGATGTTGCTTACACACCCTACACTGTGTGTCGGGTAGCTGCATCTGGAGCACTTTTGCACGGTATTCGAGAGTGTTAATTACACCATCTTGGCAGGCAAAAATATACCCTTCAGTCTCGGACATCAGGCCAGCTGACTTAAGGAAGGAAAACGTCAGCTGTTCGGACAAGCCATGTTCACGCACGTGTTTAAAGAACACGCTGTGCATTGACTTATCCATGTGTGTACTGAGCAGTTTTTGTTGCTCAGCGTTGCTGATGACCCTCTTGAATTCCTCCTTAGGGAGTTCAATAAGAGGGTTTACTCTTCCGAGACCAAGGGATTTTGCTGCGTACTTTGCTGCCTTATATAAGAACGCTCCCTTATGCGCATTCTCATGCTGATGAACAGTTTGCATAAGGAAGTCGTCTTCATCTGCTGTGAAATTGACAACTTCATATGTTAAACCCAAAACCAAACGATCGTGTAGACACTCCAAGCTCTGTAGACCTCTCCCTCCGATGTGCCGGGAAAGGTATAATCTGGTGACTGAAGACTTAGGGTGCATGCTCCGATTCATAGTCATGACTTTGCGTGTCTTGATATCGAGGTCTTTAAGCTCTTTCCGGGCCCATTTAAGGACACCAAAAGAGTAAAGAAGTACCGGGACAGCAAGCATGTTTGTTGCGGAGACTTTGTTCTTTCCGGAAAGTTCTGATGACCAGATTTTCCGGAGTCTCCGCACATACTCGCTGCAGAGAGTCGTTTTGATTTTAGGAAGATCCTGCATAGGACTTCCCTCAATACCTAGATATTTATACGACTCTCCGGCGTCAAGATGGTCAATGACGCTCCCATCTACCAACTCGATATCTTCACGCACATCAGAGCACTTACCCTTCACCAGATTAACGACCGCGCACTTGTCCAACCCAAATGCCATGCCGACATCCCGTGTATACTCCCCTACGATGTTCAAGGCTGTCTGAAGGTGTTCCTCATCAGGTGCATATACCTTCAGATCATCCATGTAGAGTAAGTGGGTGATCGAATAACTCCGATCAGTTGGTGGGCCCACTGAGTATCCACGAGTACGGCGTAGCGCAACAGATATTGGCAGCAGTGAGATGCAAAACAGCAGAGGGCTCAGAGAATCTCCCTGAAACACTCCTCTTTTGTACTGTACAACTTCGGTTACACGTTTGTCGTTGCCACATGAAATGTGGAACCGTGTTCGCCAAAGTAGCATCGTACGCTGGATGCATCCCACTGTATCACGATTGACCCCAAGGCATTTGAGCAAAAAGAGAATAAGCTCATGAGATGTTGAGTCAAATGCCTTGCGGTAGTCAATCCAGGCCATTGACAGGTTGCGCTGATAGTAGATCGCGTCTTGAATGACACAACGATCTACTAACAGATTCTCTTTGCAACCTGACAGGCCTCTCTTACTGCCACGTTGTTCGTATATCTGCTGCCATACAGGATCTATCACTTCTAGAATGCGATTATTTAAAATTTTAGTAAAAATCTTATAAACCGCATTCAAACAGGTGATAGGCCGGTAGTTCTTTGGGTCAGACAAGTCACCTTTCTTAGGGATGAGCACGGTTCGCCCTTCTACAAGCCAACATGGAATAGGTTCGTCGCCTCTGATAAACGCTGTAAAAATCCGGGCTAGATGGCTATGGGTAGAAGTTAGTTTCTTCCACCAAAATAAGTTAATGCCATCTGGACCCGGAGCAGCCCAGTTCTTACCATTATTCAGAGCTAAACGAACTTCTTCTACGCTGACTTCAGGGCTCTCTTCATCAGCATTGTCGTTGCAGTGTTGTCGACAGAATGCTTCGAAGTCGTTGAGAGCTGGAGTGTCACGATTCACGTTCGGTTTATCACCATACAACTCAGACCAGAAAGCTTCTACTCGCTCGATGGATGGGGGATCGCCAGAAACAGATGTTTTAGGTGTCAGAAAGCGTGAAGGACTTAACCGAAACAAAGAGTTGTCGGTAAGCCGCTTCAGCTTTTTCTCTAGTGACTTTTTAGCAGCCACCAGAGCCCGCAACCTGTTGAGGGAACCTTCTTTGATGTTCAGAAGATTCTCCTTATTCAGTGTGTGATGCTGGTATCGTAGTCCAGCCGCAATGCGGCGGACTTTAGATGTAAATGCTTTACGAGCATTTACATACTCAATCACACACTGAATGCGGGAGACGTGTTTCCGGAGATCATCAATCTTCAGTGTTAGCTGCCCAATGCGCCCTCTCATCTTAGCCTCAGGCGAAGAAGTATTCCTTCCTGCTGGAGGTAAGAGTGAGGAGGCACCATCATAGACAGCTCGATTGATGGTGAGCAAAGTAGAGTCCTCCTGAATCCGAGTGGATAGTTCGTGGTTTTCCGTGTCAAGTAGATGTTTTGGGTAGTGTATCTTCTTCGAGATACATACTTGCCGTGTGTCAAAATCATTGTCGGCGTCTTCGAAAGAACGGCGTCTCTCTTGATGTAGCTGTGCTGGAAAAGACAGACGGTGAGATAACCGTCTGTTAGTTAACAGTGATCTTCGTGTTCGCCGGAGATGAGAAGCATAATCACGTAGATGTTGTTGTGAAAAGTTGCTGTGATTGGGATGCATATCGCTCCAGAGAGCATGCATCCTAGCCATGTAGCCTCTTCGCTCCGGTTCACTGTTATTGTAGCACATCAGGAGATCGGCTCGTAATTCCTCCGTCCACCTAAATGTAGTCCGTTGTTCGCCAAGGTCGTCATCGTTCGGGATCTCGGTTTATTTATTATTATTATTATTATTATTATTATTATTATTATTATTATTATTATTATTATTATTATTATTATTATTATTATTATTATTATTATTATTATTATTATTATTATTATTATTATTATTATTATTATTATTATTATTATTATTATTATTATTATTATTATTTTTTTTTTTTTAATTTAAATGCTCAGGGGGTTATCCCCGGTAGTCCGACTCTACCGAGGGCCTCACCTGAGCGCCAAATCGTTACTGCTGCGATGCTTCATCAACAAGATGATCAGCATGCGCAGCAGGCCAAGTTTCGTTGTCTTAGGAGACGGAGGGATCCGAGAATTACAGCCTTTTGCATCCTCGATGCCAAAAACTCAACTTGCGATGAGCAAGTTGGGATTTTAGCCAATGCAGATACAAAATTCTGTTTCATCCCTCCTAGGACGCCAACAATGAGTACGACAAGCTTGACACGGTAGCCTGGGTAAAGTTTGCCAATTTCAAACAGGAGATCCTGATATATTTCGTGTTTGTGCTCTTCTTTAACCGTGATGTTATATTCAGCTGGAGCTGAAAACTCAATAACATAAATGTTACGAGCGGTTTTATCGAAGAGCACAATATCAGGTTTATTGTGATCTATTTTCCGCGTTGTTGCGAATGGCACGTTCCAATAAATACGGCAACGGTCATTCTCAACAACTTGCGGAATGTCTCCTGGCAAATAAGGCAGCACTGGTGTTTTGTCGATACCGTGCGTGTGTCTAAGGTGGTATCAAAGTACTCGCAGAGCAGCATTGTGACGCTGAACGTATGCACTTCTTGCCAGCACAGGACATGCTGACAAGAGATGCATAAGCGTTTCAGGATGTTGCTTACACACCCTACACTGTGTGTCGGGTAGCTGCATCTGGAGCACTTTTGCACGGTATTCGAGAGTGTTAATTACACCATCTTGGCAGGCAAAAATATACCCTTCAGTCTCGGACATCAGGCCAGCTGACTTAAGGAAGGAAAACGTCAGCTGTTCGGACAAGCCATGTTCACGCACGTGTTTAAAGAACACGCTGTGCATTGACTTATCCATGTGTGTACTGAGCAGTTTTTGTTGCTCAGCGTTGCTGATGACCCTCTTGAATTCCGCCTTAGGGAGTTCAATAAGAGGGTTTACTCTTCCGAGACCAAGGGATTTTGCTGCGTACTTTGCTGCCTTATATAAGAACGCTCCCTTATGCGCATTCTCATGCTGATGAACAATTTGCATAAGGAAGTCGTCTTCATCTGCTGTGAAATTGACAACTTCATATGTTAAACCCAAAACCAAACGATCGTGTAGACACTCCAAGCTCTGTAGACCTCTCCCTCCGATGTGCCGGGAAAGGTATAATCTGGTGACTGAAGACTTAGGGTGCATGCTCCGATTTATATTCATGACTTTGCGTGTCTTGATATCGAGGTCTTTTAGCTCTTTTCGGGCCCATTTAAGGACACCAAAAGAGTAAAGAAGTACCGGGACAGCAAGCATGTTTGTTGCGGAGACTTTGTTCTTTCCGGAAAGTTCTGATGACCAGATTTTCCGGAGTCTCCGCACATACTCGCTGCAGAGAGTCGTTTTGATTTTAGGAAGATCCTGCATAGGACTTCCCTCAATTATTATTATTATTATTATTATTATTATTATTATTATTATTATTATTATTATTATTATTATTATCGTTCAAGTTAAAATTTAAATCTACGAGAGCGGGCACAATACATGCTGCTCTAGCTCCCACCGCCGCGCGATATCCCCCTCCACTTTGGAGTGGGGTCCGCTGTAGTGGCGATACCACTACTAATTATATATAATTATGTATAACTATATATAATTATTTCTATAAGAAAAAAATAAGGAAAAATTAGAGTGTGTGCAGGATTTGAACCGTGGATCTCGCGCTCGAAAGTATAACCCACTACCCGTTGACCTAAGAGATTAATTTCAAATGTAAGTTTCATATGAACTTCAAGTAATAAAAATCGTATACGTGATAGATTCTTGGTCAACAAAATTTTATATCATATACATAATAAATATTTAGTCAACAAAATTTTATATCTAATTTATTAATTATTGATTTATAGTTATATGAAATTGTATATAAGTTATATATCAAGAGACGCGGTCGAGTCTGGCGCCAAGTATGCATCGAACAATGTAAAAGCGCGAGAATTTTGACCGTGTATCTATATCCGAAGCAACTATCAATTTATTGACATAAAAATTTATTTATTAAATAAAAAAAATTTGTTCAATTCCGATATAAGATGACCTTAGATACATCATATAAATAAATGACTCACTTTCGATTGCAACTTGAATCGAATCATTCGGTCCAGTACTTAAGAAGTTATACCTCATAGCAACGTCTCATGCGCCGAATATAAGTATTTTTCATATCTTATAATTTTATTATCAACATTTGTGCTATATATATTGTAGAAAGAGACAGAAATAACCATAAACGTATATTAAAAAGAGAAAGAAAACGCGGCAAACAAATGAATTTTAAAAATAAAAAAACATCTTTTTCAATCAAAATAATTATATAAAAATAAAAATATGTCTTTTAATTTTTATTTAGATATGGTTATTCTAACGAATATATTTATAAACGTTAATAAATTTTGAACGAGTAATTTTCTCAAAATATCAATATAGCTTCTCAATAAAAATTTAACGAGATACTACATTTTCTTGCTGTCAAGTGAACTTAATTTAATTTTCTCATGAGGTAAGAAAAAAAAAAATGCACAAATCTATTTTTCTACTTCTTAGATTTACGTAGATCTAAGCCATTTTTTTCACTGGCTCTAAATTTTAGTTTACGAAAATAATTTTTATGTTAATATATTTCATTGAAAGTAGATTCTGTGGTAATTTTAATAACCTAGATCCTGTTTATGCTTATTTTATGATTCTTTACAAGATTGTTAAGAATTCATTTTCAATTTGATGTATATTGAAAATTCGATCTGAAACAATCTATTCATACCGTGGATAATTTTTCTCAAAGTCTTAACTTTGAGTGACCAACTTTAGATTAAAAAGTCATAATAGAGTTACCATAGATTTATCACAGTATATGGTCATAGAATATTATAATATTTTTACGGTCTTTTTACTTTATGAATTTGTTACGTCCTGTCGGTAACATTTATAAAATTTAGGGGAATTGTTAGAATTATTAGAATCTTTTAGGAATCTACTGATCCCAGGGAATATTCTCTGGTTAGACTAGTTGCAAATTGAAATCATAATTTCATGTAAATGTACCAGGCCTACTTACTTCGTAGGTCCTTATGTTGGTCCTTAATAATATAGAAAAGTCACAGCGCCATGGATCACTCAATAGTGATCCCCTCAGGAACTGGAGTTACTGGGTAGTATATCACTTCCGTTACGGTTGGATCGTTTAAAAGCCTGGAAGCGTAGAAACCAAACCTAGGATCTCTATCGTTGACCCAGGTCAACGGAAGAGGTCTTTCCCCAATGGTTATAGGAATCAACTTATAGGAATTATTTAACTCAGGAATGGGTTTAAGGTAACCAGGACAACCAGGGCACTTACAGGCTTTGGGTTTTAATTTTAAGCGATTTGACGTACGCCGGGAGGTTTTCATTTAAATAATGTAATAGTTACAACAGATTTGACTTATTCCTCAAATTTTATTATTGACAAAAAAAAAAGTTTGAATTGACAGAGGTGATTAAACATATGTATATATATAAAAATAGAATATATTCATACTGTATAGGTTAAATTCTAATATCCTCTACGCCCCATTACCGAAAGTAATAATTTCAATAGTTGTATGAGGATGAAAGGAGGAAAAAAAAAGGAAACTTTCTGTTATTATTATCGCCAACGGCTTAAAATACGAATTTGGGTGACAAGGTTCACAATTATTGAAACAATCGAATAAATGAATTTCACAAATTAATTTATAATTTTGTGAAATAAATTCATTTCCAATTATCAAAATAATCGAACAAATTTCTATATACGATTTTATATAAAAATAGAAAAAAATCTAAATATCACCATTTATCAAAACTATTTTAATTAGAATTTTCCAAATAAACCTTTTATCAAAGAAAATCAAAAGATACTAAAATCACGAGTCGCAAAATTATTTTAATTTAGTTATATTATAAATTTTCCAGCTAAATTTTATCAAGAAAGATCAAAAGATTTAAAATCGCGATTCACAAAATTATTTCAACTAACTATTTTATAAAACCTTCCACATAGATTTTATTAAGAAAATGAAAAGATTTAAAACAATATTTCAAGCCAATTATATAAAAAAAACTTTCCAAATAAATTTTATTAAGAGAATGGAAAAAAAAAAGATTTTTAGATTTTATTAAGAAAAATGAAAAGATTTAAACTCACAATTCACAAAATATTTCAAACTAATTATTTTATAAACTTTCCAAATAAAATTTATTAAGAAAATGAAAAAACGATTTTTAGATTTTTATCACAATTCACAAAATATTTCGAACTAATTATTTTATAAACTTTCCAAATAAAATTTATTAAGAAAATGGAAAAACGATTTTTAGATTTTTATCACAATTCACAAAATATTTCGAACTAATTATTTTATAAACTTTCCAAATAAAATTTATTAAGAAAATGGAAAACGATTTTTAGATTTTTATCACAATTCACAAAATATCTCAAACTAATTATTTTATAAACTTTCCAAATAAAATTTATTAAGAAAATGGAAAAACGATTTTTAGATTTTTATCACAATTCACAAAATATTTCGAACTAATTATTTTATGAACTTTCCAAATAAAATTTATTAAGAAAATGGAAAAACGATTTCGAGATTTTATTATTATGAAAATGAAAAGATTTAATCTCACAATTCACAAAAATATTTCAACTAATTATTTTATAAGATTCTCTTTTGTATGACTATTATCTCTAAAAATCAACTGATTTAAGAATTACAAATTTTATAGAATTATTTTATAATTTTTATGGATTATTTTTCCGAAATCATCAGCAGATCTTTCTCATTAAATTCTGTCACTCGACTGCTAATAATTTTTTTCTAACTGCTTTGTTCTCCTCACTAATTTCCCCAATTTTTCCCCCCTTAACTTCTATAAGTGGCGTGGAGGTGGTGAGAATCAACGCCAAGATGAGGTCTCAGCCTTTTTGTTTAGACTGCAAATTTTGATTATCTCGATACTTATTCTTCTAAGAATTATTGTTTATTTAAAATATTTAATTTCGTTTGAATCGTTAAAATTTTGATAACCAAGTTATTTAATTTAATCTCGTCAGCAGTAAATATTGTTTAAATTATTAATGTAAAAACCAAGGAATAAGTTCGATAGATAGCACACGTGATACAATAATTTTATAAAAGTATAAAAAAACTGTTCAGGGTGCTAAATATCAACCTATTCCCTGTTTATAAATATTTAAAAGAAAATTCTTAAGGGTGAGATTGGCTCTCTTAGACGTTAGTTCTCATCCGAAGGTATTAGGCGAGAATAAACTCCGAAGAACTTCTTCTCGTTTTATCTCATTCTATCCTACGACGATAATTATGTTGTAGTAGCTTATGCTACGTACTCATATATAAATGTATGCGTACAAATGTATAATATATGAATGCACAATATATAGTACATTATACACACACGTATGCATATATATATGAAATGCATACATGCGCGTATAATAAAACTAACATAAATGAAAGTTACTAGAACAATTACAGATATTGTTAATATTTGGCCTGGCATTATGCACCTGGTCCATATACAATAATAATATAACGTATATAATAAAATAAAAATTTCATGAAGACTCTGGTGGTGCCCTGGATGTTGACCTTGGCTGGTGATTCACTTCCATGCTCGTGGTACGATGCATCCCAACGTCGTCTCATGAAATTTCTATTTTTAATTGCCTCGGAATCTTCAGGTAAAGGGTTGAAGGGTGACGAGGACGTAACAGAATTGGAGATTTATTTTTGACTTTTTTTAACTTCCCGCTAAGAAAATCGACGATTTTCAAAAAATTCGGGAAGTTATTGGTTTCACCCCGATTTTCAAAAGTCGGGTTCTCATCATATGTTGACGTTTGAAAGTGCGAGGATGCTATTCATACATTTTCAGAGCGATGTCTGTATGGGTGTATGCATGTGTGTGTGTGTGTGTGTGTGTGTGTGTGTGTGTGTGTGTGTGTGTGTGTGTGTGTGTGTGTGTGTGTGGGTGTAAACCTCTTATATCTTTTTAATGAATGAACCGATTTAAATAGTTCTTGCGGCATTCGAAGGATTCCTTCTGACTTTAGATTTTCAGAAAAGTTTAGATCATTTAGACGAATAGACTCTGAGATATTTAAGAAATACGAAAAAAAAAATAATTTTTTTTTTCGTTTTTTTTTGGATACTTTGAAAACTATCGAATCGATCAATTCCAAAATCTAATCAACTCTAGAACTCAATAAAAGCTCTCGATTGCCGCCAAAAATGTCTTAATCGGAAAATTCGTTCAAAAGATATCGTCGACAAAAGAAATAGTATAAAACAGTTTTTTGCGAATATCGTCGAAATGACTGAACCAATCATTTACAAAATTTTATCAGCTCTAGACCTCAATAAAACGCGCCGATTACCACCTCAAACGTCTCAATCGGATAATCCGTTCGAGAGATATCGTCAACGAGAAAATGAAAAAAAAAACGTTTTTTTATCGTTTTTCGTGAATATTTCGGAAACTATCGAATCGATCAATTCCAAAATCTAATCAGCTCTAGAACTCGATAAAAGCATTCGATTGCTGCCAAGCTTGTCGTAATCAGATAATCCGTTCGAGAGATATCGTTGACTGAATAATAAATGTAAAATCTGTATCTGCTTTTTTTATTGAATAACATCATAATTACTGAACAACATAACTCAAAACTAATATGTTCATCTTTATGTAAGTCATTGAAAGTGACTGCTTAAAAATCATTATGTTCGCTCGTACCACGATATTCTGACACGATATAGATACGACGTATCACTTAAATTTATTTTTGAGCTAATTATTGAACATAATCGTGAATAAATATGTAAAAAACGCTTATTTATTAATTATTTTGGATTCTAAATTTTTCAATTTTAATATAAAACGTTATCTGTTTGAGCTTGAAAAGCTCATAAAATGAGGGAACCAAAGGTATTTTCGAGCTCGAATGTATTTATACTGATGTTTTCGAGCTCTTAGAGCTCGAAAACAGCGGGAAGTTCCGGGGCTGGCCCGCAGGGCCAACCGATGCCCAGATTTTTTTGTAATAAGTTATTTGTTAAAAAAAAAAAACGTAAAATAATGAGTATTTGCTTACTCTAGCATCAGATATATATATATATATATATATATATATATATATATATATATATATATATATATATATATATTAGGGTTACAAATAAGTTTCCGCCGTTTTTTAACACAAATTAAATATTTATTATAGAAGAACGGTAATGTAAATTTATTTAAAATATTGCCCATCACTTGCAACCACTTTTTCCCATCTCTCAGGCAGCATTCGAATCCCACGTCTGAAGAACTCCTTGTCTTTTGAGGCTATCCACGAATCAACCCAATTTTTGGTATCCTTATAAGATGTGAACCGCTGCGCCGTCAGAGCATGTGCCATGGACCGGAACAGGTGATAATCGGACGGTGCAATGTCTGGTGAATACGGCGGGTGGGGTAACACTTCCCAATCAAGTGTTTCCAAGTACTTTTTCACGGGAGCCGCAACATGTGGACGAGCATTGTCATGCAGAAGAATAATTTTTTCGTGTCTAGAATAGTATTGAGGGCGTTTTTCCTTCAGAGCTTGGCTCAATCTCATCAATTGTGTTCGATAGAGGGCTCCAGTAATCGTTTCGCTCGGATTAAGCAACTCATAATACACTACACCTAGCTGATCCCACCAAATACACAGCATAAGTTTTTTTCCGTGAATATTCGGTTTTGCTGTTGATGTTGACGCGTGGCCAGGTAATCCCTATGATTTTCTTCTTTTTGGATTGTCATAATGTATCCACTTCTCATCACCAGTTATGATACGATGTAAAAAACCCTTTTTTTTATGTCTAGCTAGCAGCAATTTACTTAAGCATAATCGGCGTTCAATATCTCTCGGCTTTAATTCTTACGGAACCCAATTTCCTTGTTTATGAATCATTCCTAATGATTTTAAACGATGTGAGACTGTTTGCTGAGTGACTTCTAATGTTAGAGCAAGTTCTTTTTGTTTTTAAGATGAATCTTCCTCCAATTCTGCATCCTCGTAAATTTTTGGCCTTCCACTGCGATCTTTGTCTTCTACGTCGAAATCACCGTTTTAAAACTTTTGAAACCACTCTCGACACGTTGTCTCACTCAAAGCACCCTCACCATGTGCTTCTAGAAGCAATTGATGCGCCTCAGCAGCAGATTTCTTTAAATTAAAGAAGTAAACTAATATTTCCCGCAAATGACGCTTACTTGGTTCAAATTTTGACATTTTTGACTTATGAAAATTATATTTTACCAATATAAAATCAATGATATTAATAGGTTATGTTGTTCTTGAATGTCCAAACTATTTTTTAAGCCGGTTATCATCTGCGAAAGCTAACCGAAACTCCGTGCCGCGCTATCTACAATAAAACGGCGGAAACTTATTTGTACTCCTAATATATATATATATATATATATATATATATATATATATATATATATTTATAACGAAATTTTAAAAACCATACCGATCGGTGTTTGTTTTAAATCCTGATAGGTAACGTACTTCTCAGAAAAGCTTTCACAAATAGCTAACTTCAACAATCAATTATCCGGTTAGTGATAACTAGAAGAACAAAGAAAACGAACAAATGAAACTTGTGAAAATTTTAATTTTCACCGGCTTATACCTATAAAAAGTTGAGATTTTTTGGTTATTTTGTACACTAAGCGTATCACTCGTACGAAGCTAAAAAAATATTTCGTTGTAACTCGACAAAGGATTAGCCGCGATTTACTGTGCCAAAACCAACGCTGGTGGTGTTGTGCGGCAGAGACGGGAGGGAACACCGACGAGTAGACTGGTAGCGGTAGGTGCGCATCACACCGCCACCAGTTGCACGCTTTTACAAAAAACACTTTCGACCGACAAGCACAGGGATGTAAATATAAGAATTTATCGTCTTTTGTTTTTTCAAAAAACTCGTTACAGTCGGCGGTACAATTTATTTTGCTTTAATCTTTACGCCGTGTAATAGTATGAGGCAAACGATGACAAATTCGTCATATATAAACGCACCGAATTCTCGATTTAGTAAAAAAATTGTCATGTCTCAATTCTTCCGTTAGTTACTCGTAATTGATAAAAAAAAGACAGGCACGACGCAACACAAGGTCTACTGTATAACAAAAGAAATCCAAACGGTGCGACTTACTGACTAAAATTCCACGAAAGACGTTTCGAAGCTAGACACACATACACAATCTAAGAATTATAGAAGTATGCATTGCTAATAAAAAAAAAAATATTCCTCAGCACAAAACAACAATCATCATACAGAGTGAATCTATATAGGGTTATTCCTGCTATTTGCTTTTGTTTTGCACATAAATGGAAAAAAAAAACAATAATTTATAATTATCTACTATAAAATTATTTCGTGTAATTTATATTATAATAAAACAGGCTAATTAACAAATTAAAAAAATAATGTGTGCAATTTTTGTAATTGTTTTTTAGTTCTCTCAATTTATCGTTTTGAAAAATACTTAAAAATTGTTCAACGTCACCTAACTTCAGTATCATAATTATTTGGTGAGATAAGTTTTCGCGCGCTTTGAGTTGAAAAAAAATAGCGGGAAGTTTCAGGGACGGCCTGCAGAATCAATCACTTTTTGTTTTATTTTATATAGCTTATTTGTTAAAAAAAACGATAAAATAGTAGATATTTACAACAAAATTAAATCAACAACCAATCCGTATGTTTAAATTATTTATAAATGAATTGTTTATAAATATTTTTTTAATTTACCGCTCAGAAAATTGTAAAATTTTTGTTTTCAGTACAAATTTGAAAATCTAGTTTTCATTAGATGTGTAGCTAAAAGAGCTCAATTACAAATAATTTTGAAGTAGACAGAAAATTAGTATTTTTTGGATTTTTCATTTTAACAAGTTAATTAAAAAAAATAAATGCGTATGTAGAAAATTAAAAATACGATAGATGCAATTTTGTTTAACTTTTGTTTTTTTTTTTTTTTTGATAATATATCTTTTTTAAAAATATTTAAGAATTATTCAACGTAACTCAACTTCAGTATCATAATTATTAGGAAATAAATTTTCGCGCGTTCCGAGCTCAAAAAAATAGCGGGAAGTAAAAAGGATATCATGCAGGGTCAATCGCTGTTTTTTCTTTTTTTTTCGTAATAACTTATTTATTTAAAAATAAGACGGCAAAGTAATAGATATTGGCTACCTCTAGAACCATATATTTACTACAAAAGTTAAAAACATACTAATCGATGCTGTTTCAAATTCTGGAAGGTAGCGTATGTCTCAGAAGAACTTTCACAAGTAGACAACTTCAACAATCAATCATCCGGTTAGTGATAACTAGAGACAAAAAAAAAAAAAAACGAACAAATGAAAGTTGTGAACATTTCACGAAATTTTTAATTTTTACGTGCTAATATACCTATAACAAATTGTGTTTCTTGCAATTTTGTGCACTAAGAGTAGCACTCATACGAAACCCAAAAAAAATTTTTTTTCGGTAAAACTCTCGCTTAAACTCGGCGGAGGATCAGTCGTGACTGACCGTGCTAAAACCAAAGCTACTTGTAGTGCTGTGCAGCAGAGGTGGGAGAGGGGACGCCGACGAGTAGACTGGTGGCGGTAGGTTCGCATCGCACCACCACCAGTTGCACGCTGGTAAATATAAGAATTTACCGTCTTTTGTTTTTTAAAAAAAAAAAAAACTCGGTACAGTCGGCGGTACAATTTATTTTGCTTTAATCTTTACGCCGTGTAATAGTATGAGGTATACGATGACAAACTCGTCATATATAAACGCACTGAGCTCTCGATTTAGTCGAAATAGTCATGTCTCAATCCTTCCGTTAGTCACTTAGAAGATTAAAAAAGGATAACACGCGCAACCCAATAAAGGGTATACTGTGTAACAGAAGAAATCTAAAAGGTGCGCCTTAATGATAAAAATTCCACGAAATACGTTTCGAAGCCAGACGCACATACACAATGTAAGAATATGCATAAGTATTTCTACTAAAAAAAAAAATACTCTTCAGCACAAAAATATATTTTTTGTTGTGTGCATTAATTCAAAAAAATAATAATTTACCATTTTGATAAAAAAGAGTGTAACTTTCATTATGTACTTCGTATTTAATTTGAACAGTTATATAAATGAAAGATTAAAATTTTGTTTTCTAACAATTTCCTATAAATCGAGACACTATAATTTGATAGAATTAAAACTAAAAATAATAATAATTAAATTCAATTTTTTACAATTAAAAAATTACTTCTACTTCAGCATTAGAATTACAAAAAAACGTAAGGTTAAAAAAAAAAAAATGTGAAAAAATCAATTGTCATCAACCACAAATTTTCTGATATCATCCTTTTTTTCAGTTTCAAATTAGTTAATCACAAAAGTTACTAAAAAAATAATTCCTCCATTTACAAAATATATAGTTAAACAGTATTCGGATTCCACGAATTGACAAAGAGTAAGAATTAAATTTTTTGTGTGATTTGAAAAACTACAGAATATTTTTCATGTTTTCCAATCATAATAACTAATAATATTTATAATAAACAAATTGGCAATTTTTGGACGTTTCAGTTTAAATTGTATTAACTTTTTAGCTATAAAAATATTAGCTTTTGCGAGCAAGATAAAGAATCACAATTTTTATAGATATTTACATAATATTCAATTAAACATACTTAGCGCTGTTTGTTAAGAATCCTAATAGGTAAAGTTGGCTAGTAAAATCTTTTACATGTGGACGTCGTCAGCAATTTATTATGTGGATCGAGGCAAAGTGCAAAGCAAAGTGTCTCGAATGAACTCTTCGAACTGAACGCTACGAAAGATCAGCCGTGACTAATGGATCTGAATCAGTGCAGCCAGATCGCGGACGAAAAGTTCCCCTTCTTTCGCACCATTTTAGCATAACTCACAGCTTAAACGGTGCTTGGGAAGGGGAACTTTTCGTCCGCGATCTGGCTGCACTGATCTGATGCCCTCTGTGGTGGTCAGTGCTACTATATCGTGCGATATTTTTACCACCGTACGATCTGGCAGCATTGGTGGTGGTATTGTGCGGCAGAAGTGAGGATGTGCCCGCAAGTCGACTGGTGGTGGTAGATTCGCAACGCATCGTACTACTACAACTACTTCTCGCTACTACTTCTTAAGCTTTTTTTTATAGTACAAAAAGTAGCAGACATATAATAATTGTTTTTTTTTGTTCATTTATTTGGTCACTACACGGAGAAAAATGTCAGCTCGAAACCTACCAATTTTTATTATGCTGTCGACCAAACTTGAAACAGGAAGGGAAGCATACAAAAAATTATTATGCTTATACGAAAAATTATTATGCTGTATCATAATACTTACTACGCGCGAGACACTTATCGATAAGATTTAATAACAATTACTTCCATACATTAGAATAGTTGTGATGCTGCATAATAATTTTTCATAAGAGCATAATAATTTTTTGGGTGCTTCCCTTCCTGTTTCAAATTTGGTCGACAGCATGATAAAAATTGGTAGGTTTTGAGCCAACATTTTTCTCCGTGTACATTTTTATTAAAAAAATTTAAAGTATGCACATGTAGAAAATTTATAAAAGTATGAGTTTATAATTAAAGTACTTTTTTTCATTATTTATTAGGGTGGCGCAAAAAAACCGACTATTTTTTTTTTTTCGATCTCGCATGAAAATTTGTTTGTTTACGATGTTTTAAGAAGCCTCTCCAAATATCAGCTCGATAAAAAATTTTTAAGAGGTCGCTCAAGAATTTTGAAAATATCAAAAATGAATGAAATTCGGATTTTTGATTTCAAAATTTTTTTTTCTCGTGGCAGCAATAGTTTACATGTGTTATGTCCGGATTTAATTAATTAATGAATAATTAATTATTGGAAAAGGTCGCGTGGGCCTCAAGTGGGAGGCACCGGGCAAACAGGGTGATTTTCCTAGAGGATAAGCTCTAGATTTTATTTTTATTGTGAGAACTCGAACGATAAACCCCGTGGGGGCCTCTCTGTGTATTCGATGCAGAATTTGGATGTAATATGTTAAAGAATTTGGCAGCTTCACCTACCTTTCGTTGTTCGCTGCTTACTTGTAAGTTGGTCTTTGTAGTCTTTGGACTGCAACTCCTGGGTACGGCATCTGTTGGTCCCTGATTGAAAGATGAATTGGCTCAGGAAAAAGGGATGCGGTTCTTAATATTAGAAATAATTTAATATGCAGGTTTTCCCCAATGATAAAAGTTTATTCAATATTTGCTCTATGGGCTTGCCGTATTCAGTTCACAAGATGTTATTTGTTCTCAACACTAGATTCTTTTCTGTCACTTAAATCTCTGGGATTTACACTTAACTATTAACTTAACTTATGGCTTTTACACTTTGAATTTATTGAGTCTTTAGCTCATATGAGTTCGGTCTGAATCTCCGATTCCAGCAATTCACTCAGACGAGAATCGCTATTTATACACTTAAACAATTATTATAAAAATCACTTCCCGTGACGTGATTTTTGGAAAAGAAAACAATTTCGAAAAGACGATTTTGAATAGAGCTTTAACGGTAACAAGCAACTTGCCACGCCTCCTCGAGTGCAATATCGAGACGATCTTCCCGTGGGATTTTATAGTATACTTGATTGTTTAGATTTTATGAATGAAAATGATCTAGCCGGCTTAAGAGAAATAGAAAATAGGAAAAGGGTTGCCTAAACGTAACACGGTTTAGAACTCACGCGGGCCAGCAAGGAAGGTTCGCGGTTCTGGAGGGAATAGTTTAGAATATATAATTGGATGAATTTAGAATACAGTCAAGTGTAATTCCCTAAAATTGTTAACGCTGCACTTTACAGCGAGCGCGGCAAAGATACCCCTTTAATATATACGGCAAGCCGGATATAACATATTTGTAAAATCATGACTATGCTGAAAATTTCAGCCCAAAATTCAAATATTTAAAGGGCGCTCAAGAATTTTGAATATTAACTGATAATATGTAACTAATAGTTTGAATTAGTTTTTGTATTTTTTTATAACTCAATTATTGTCATTTCAGTAAAATATAACTTTTGCAGAACCAAAAATATACAGGACAGTCTTTAACAATAAAATTTGGTAAGTTTTGAATAAGCGAAAAAATCTACAAATTGAATTAAAAAATAAATAAGTATGTAAAAAACTTATTATTTCTATTTCTCGGGTTATATTTTCATTCATTGTCATGTAAATTGATGGTGAAAAAATCGAGAAGCTTTATTATTAATATTCAAGGGTCGCTCGAAAACGTCCAAAAGACAGCACTCGGAAACATTCAAAATTCTTGAGCGAGGTTCAAATATTTGAATTTTGGGTTTAAATTTTCAGCGTAGTCATGATTTTACAAATATAAACTATTGCTGCCACGAGAAAAAAAAAATTTTGAAATCAAAAATCCAAATTTCGATAATATTTGATATTTTCAAAATTCGTGAGCGACCTCTTAAAAATTTTTTATCGAGCTGATTTTTGGAGAGACTTCTTAAAACATCGTAAACCAACAAATTTTCATGCGAGATCGAAAAAAAAAAAATAGTCGGTTTTTTTGCGCCACCCTATTATTTATACATTTGCAAAAAAAAAAAAAAAAAAAATATGAAAACTTATGCAGATATCTATAGTATTTTACTTCACCCCCTTCTTCCAATTAGTAATAGTATTAGATATTAATCAGTTACTTCAAATAAGTTTTATTAAATTCTACTGAAAAAAGATCCACAAATAAGATACTCATAAGGTAAAAGACCCATTATTTTTTAAGTGCATAGTAAAATTCTATATGCTATTATGGCGGTCTACGATTTCCGTGGCACAATGCAGAAAATATCAATTTTGAGTAAGAATAGTCATTTAAGTAAGTTGTAGTTAAATAATTAGTTAGCAGAGATCGAAAAGAAATGCTGGTAAGTACTGATGGTGATAAGCTCGCTACACACTTGAAACTTTTTTAGTTGATTTCTAAAACATCGAGCTCTAAAAATACCAAAAGATGATCGTAATTGTTTTGGATCAGATTAACAGCATTGCCTAAAATAAAATTTGATTAATTAAATTTATTATTATCTTAATCTAAACGAAATACACACTCAGTTGAAGAGTTAAATGAGTATATAAATTTTTATATTTTTTAATGAACTTTAAAAAAGCTGTACTTGAGTGAGCAATGTTTGTTTCAAAAAGCAAAACATGTAATTGGAAGCTTTAAATGTCAATAGTTTTTAAATCCTTAAATGAAAAATTTTTCAGTCAATCAATCTCAGCGTAAGGTAAAGAAATATAACTCAACAGAAGGTTTTTGAAAATTTTTTTTGTTTCCAAAAGTATATTTGGGCTCCATAAAAATTATCTAAGCTTCACTTATGCTTGGGTGGTTTAGCTTGGTTCTCCATCTTTAATATACTATTTTTATGGCCTTTGTGCGACCATTTTTCGCAAAGATATCGAGCATTGAAGTAAAAATCCCATTTTTCTTTGATTATCAATATTTCATAAACTGGTGGTCGTATAACGAGCGAAAGTGGATTCTGGAAATTTGAAAAACAATCCTTTTTAAATATCATATGATATTGAAGGAAAAAAATTCTAATTATATACAAAAAAATATTTCATGTTAAAATTCAAAAACTAGAAAGTTTCGAAATATTTTTTTTTTTTTTTTGCTTTTGAAAACGAAAAATATTCACAAAATTTTACCTTTTTAAAGTCACTAAAAAAATTAAAAAATGTATCTGCTCTTTTCATTTTTTGAATGAGTGTTTTTCGTAAATTATAAACACGAAAAAAAATGAATAATCGCATTTAATACCAGCAACGTTTATTTGGTGATTAGCTACCACTTGATTTTCCGCAGGTTGTTGAAATTCCCATTTGAATGCGCGCAAAAAATTACTTGCACAAGCAAGGAAATGCTGTATGTCTAATGACTCGGCATGATATAAATCCCAGGCTTTTTGAATTTTAAAATTTGTGCCAATCGTTTGAGGCCGGGCTGATCTAGTTACATCCATACCATTTTGAAGAGAGGCGTACTCTATTTGAGTGACAGCTTGTAACTGAGTGAGGCGTTCTGAAATAAATTCGATTAATATTTTATCAATTTATGAGGCACTATATTACAAAAATTAAGTTGTCCTTTTTAATACATATTATAAGACATTATTTTGTTATATGGACATTCACAAAAACATTAAAACATACTTATTTAAGTTCTCTAAAAAAAAGGATTTAAGAGCACCAGTACCCAGCCCCTAACCAGTAGCCAGCCGGTCCTATACTTTAACATTGACTCTAAATATACATATAGATATAATTTAACATGAGGTGGCTGGCTACTGGTTTGGGGCTGGGTACTGGTACTTTTACCCTAATAGGCATAGAAAAAAAAGAAAAAAAAAATACAGAAAATTAAAAAAATGAGAAAACTAAAAAAAGGAGTTGAAAATACTAAATTGAGATTGAAATTCCAATACGATATCGAAATTATGCAATTCTCATTATTCACAATATGTAAAGTAAATTATAATATTTTAATGAAAAAAAAAAAAGAGTATTATTTTAGTTATTATTGTTATTTACGAAATGAATTTTGAGTCACGATGGATTCTATATTGTTTTTGCTCTGAGCATCTTGGAAATAAGCAAAAAATTAAACTTTTGAGCTCGAAGCGCTCATTACATCGAATGTTAAATTATTGAGCTAGGATAAGAGCTGAAGACGTATAGACTTTTCAGAATCTTAGTTTGCGGAGCTCAACAACGTACAGATAAATTTATTTTGAGTGCAGAGATGGCCTGTAAAGTTAATCGTTTGTCAGATTTTTTTTTTTTTCCAATTTACGGTGTACAAAAGAAGAGTAGTTACAGACAAATGCCATGTAGAGAAAATTTTTGGTTTAGTTGAAACCGATGAAACTACACATGTATATAAATATTAATGATCAATTTAAAATTCTCACCAGTGAAATCCCATATTGAAGGATGTTCTCCAAAACTTATCTTAGCCGTTTTATGATAACTTTTAGTAAAATTATCAGTACGGTGAATATAATCATAGACGCTCCATGATGTTGGTGGCACTCTCCGAATCCATTGATCATCAAAATAAATAAGAAACTCTTGGAATATTCCCAAAATATCTAAAGGAGTACTAGCTTGTAACCATCTGAACCCTTGCTCTGCATCTTCTGGAGACAATAAAGGCAATGCCATAATTTTTCTAACAAATATTTGTCTATATTTCCAATGACGAATCAATTCTAGCAGCCCAAGCTGCTTTAATCTTTTTGTAATCGCCTAAAAGTAAACAATTAATACAATACTATAAATAAATGAAAAAAGTTTCTAGAGATAGTAAAATATTTTTTTTCTGCTCTAATAAAATTATGCAAATAATGAATGCTCTTTTAAAACTAACCTGACAAAAATGAAAATAGCACCCAGTATGAACAGCTTGAGGATAGACCGATCGAATTGGATTTTTTAATCCGGTTTCAAAATCCGTCATAATAATTTGTGGATCAATGTGTGGTGTCACTTGATTTTGAAAATATGACAATCCTTTTTTATACGAATGAGCTGTCTTTCTTTTCATCTGTATCCAACACAACGGTAAAGCCTTCATCGATATATAATTAATTTTGAAACAAATAACACATGAGTTTTAATAAAATGAGAAAAAGAATATCAGTCAATTAATGCTTAAACAATAATTTCCCGTATTTTTCGAATTTTTGTTACAGGAAGTTAAAAATATGCTAAAATATAATATTTTGACGTGTCACATTATTTGATTTTTTTTAACTAATGAAAATTGACGAGTTGTTAAGAGAAATGAAAGCTGTCGTATTTGTGAATTTTAAAGTGAAAGAAACTAATACTGCACGGAAAAAAATTTACTGTTGCTGCAACAGGAGGCAGCCATGTTGCAGCAACAGGATTAAAACTGTTGTTACAACTTAATAGTAAAATATAGTTACACAGTCAAAAATTTTGCATCATTGCGTCAAAAAACTTAGTGGTAAAAATTTTTGTGTTAAATATTTAACACTTTTTTGTGTTGATTTAACAGAATAAATGTTAAATGTATGTCTTATTGAGAAGGTTTGCATGTTTAGGTTTCCACTATATAAAATTGGTGTATTACCGTACGATGGACGGTGTGTCTCAATAAGTTATAGATTAAATTGAACGGAATATAGTATAGTGCCGGATAGCTCAACTGGTAGAGCACTCGGCGCGATACCGACATAGTCTGGGTTCGATTCCCAGTTCGGGCTATCTATATTTTTCTCAATTTATCTATAAATTGTCTTATTGAGAAGGTTTGCATGTTTAGGTTTCCACTATATAAAATTGGAAATAAATATTCAATTTCCATAATTCTGATTCTAATTCTTTACTCTAATTTTTCTTAACAAAACCCATAACTGTAGCTGAACGTTACTCCATATTTAATTCATAAACTATAACTTAAATCAAAAATCTGTATCAAAATCGTTAATACCTGTAAGCTAAATTCTAAATCTTGAGTTACCATGCTCGTAAATACAATAAAACTCGTTGGTGCTTGTGACGATCACTTTGATTTGACCCCCATACGAAAAATAATGTCACAGTGGTTACACTCTAATACAAACAGAACATCCTAAATTATTAATTAAGGTAGTCAAACCTGGTGAAGAAACAAAGGAAGTAAAATCAATCTCGACGCAGGACTTTGACATATTTTCACACATAAATTCGAAATTTGTGTATACAGAAAAACATATTAAACGACAAATGAGATCTCTTTACAGAGATATATTAACACACAAGTGCGAAGTTGAACGACAGGTAATACTGAACGTACTGATGTTGTCAGAGTTGAAGCCAGAGGAATTCGCTTACGCGATAATGAGAGGGCAAGGGTACTACGCAACAGTCGCAGGGGAAATCATTTATGTAATTAAGTTCATACCGGTAGATGGCCAGTTAAGAAAAGCAGAAGAATTTTATCTGGAGCTACCGGTGACTTATCAAAATCAGAGTTGGTTTGTCACGGCTAGATGAAGAATGTTGATTAAGCAAGGGACTATTGTAGACTGCAACCAGTTACTATCGGTTGCATATGAGGTAGATGGGGCATGGATCATTATGAGGCCGGGATTCGAAGACACGAAAGAACCACAAATTTTGAAACCAACAACCATACCAACATGGGATTATGAGGATACAAAATATTTGGCAACAAGTGGGATATATACGGAAAAAGATTTAGAAAAAATGAGGAATAGGATAATGCTGCCGGTAGAAATTCCGGTTTTGGTTAATACCATAATAAGAGGAGTAACAGGGTGCATTATTGTCGGTAGTACGGGAATATCAATGACACAGTTCATGGATGAATCAGTTATTGAAAATTATGCAAAAAAAGTAACGGGATAAATTTTGGGGAGGATTTTTGATATTCGGAACGGCAAGTGCGGCTTTAATAGGCATAATGATAAGTATAAAAATGTTAAAAATAATAATCGACACAGTAGTGCATAGATATATTTTACATCGAGCATACGGCTGGAGTTTGTACTTAGTGGATGCAATTTTATCGTCAGTAACACATTTATTATTACAACTGGCGGAAGAACCACTAAAAAACAAAAATAAGAAGAAATCAAGGGATCGTAAAAGTAGAAGGATGCCGGTTTCAGAAACTACAAATTAAAATAAGCAAGTCGAAATGAGAGAAGAAAAATGAATTAAAGGACCGTTTATTTCATTTCGAAAATTTTTTTTCTTCCTCTCTTGAAAAAAAAAAAAAGAAAACATAAACAAAAACAAAAAAAAAAGGAGGGAAGGGTAAAGATGATTTCAAATTTGATGCATTAAATGGTTACAGTGCCACGATGAGGACGGAAGAAGGGACTACAGGAAGGATAATAAGATTGGACAATAAACGGGGATTGTATTCGGAGGATATCGGGGAGTATAATCTTTTCGCATGAGTGGAAGATAATAACATTCATAGACATTTATGAGAAAGAAGCTGAGACGCAATGGTTAGTGAAGAGATTGGACAAATTGAGGGAACATGTCAAGAGCAAGGAGCGTCTCATTGATTTAGAAAAACGAGTTAAACTAATAAAAACCCAGGTAGAAGAGAGTAACGATTGGTGTAGGCGAAAGGTAGCGGAATCAACGCTTAAACTAATGAGTTATTATGAGGAAATATCTGAATTTGTGGAAGGTAATAATAGTTTAGCTTGAACAGAGGATAACGAAGTCATACTCAGACTCCAAGAGGAATTCAGCATTAAAAAGGGAAATGAAGGCAACGAAGTGGACTTGGATCAGTTTGAAGGGGAGTTAGAAGTGCGCGAGTCCATTAGTAGAAGAGTGTTTTTCGCCTCCTCCATGGTAACTGAAGGCCAGATTTAGAAGGGGATATTGTCGGTGTCAGATTTTCAGCGGGCTATTGATGTTATTTTGGAAGACAGTAAGGGGATGGAACTTCCTACTGGAATGGATTCAGATGGAATAAAAACATTGCTGGCGATCATAGATGCAGAGCTATGGGTTTATAACTAAAGAATCATATACATTTGGAAGGTGCCATTGATGTTGAGAACAATATATAGATTGATCAAACATTATCTATTTTCCGCCATTTTGTCAACAGCTTTGATTTATGGGATGATAATAATGTCGACTACACCATATACGGCTATAATGGAAGGCGAATATGTATCACTTATGGAAGATGACATCGGGAAGAGTAAGGTAGTCGATAATTGATTCTTTAAGGTTGGTAGAGTTGTTGCACATGAGATAGAAGACGGAAAACGGTGCGAAGCGAGGTTGTATGTAAAAATCGGTTGCGCGGGAAATATGACCAAGGAAATGACAGTGAACGGAACTGAAGTTATGTGGATGCGGGAAGAGTGTGAGGAAGTACCGGGTAAAACATTTATCATTCCAACTCGAGGAGTACATATCATGGCAAAGATTATGGATAGAGAACTAGGCTGGCCAGAGATTGGGAAAGAGTTGGAAAGGATACCGGAAGGAACTCATATTGCTCTGGATCAACTAATGGCCGCAGTAAGGTGAATGTAAGGTGATGGGGCTACTGTGGAAAAGGAAGGTGTCAGGTTGGCAGAGGTGCGGCAAGAGCTGCGTAATATGGTAGAGATTGAAGAAATATGAACTGACATCGTGGAAATCAAGATCTTGGCCGCGTATTTCTGTGGGACTAGGCGTCGTAATATTTTTGTTTTTGTGTGGATCGCGCTCAAGATTATACATAAAACGGAAAATTCAAGCAGGGAATGAGAGACGGGCAGAAGAAGGAAGAATTGCAATGGTAGAAGAACCAGAGATATGTACAAAACGAAGATCTCAGGTGGAAAATAAAAAACAGACAGAAAAAGAAGGAGTAACATCGGTAGAAGAACCTAGGATGGAACCAGTTCAGCAAAAGGATAAGGAATTAGACGTTCGGAAGCCTCCGTCAAAATCAAAGCGGACAAAAAAAGAAAAAAGAGTGGACATTATCGGATTGGAGGAGCAGCCCAGCGCTATTGGAAATGACAAGGCACAGAAACAATCAGGGCTATCGCATGCGGATTTAGAAATGATGCAGTTAATACAACTTCCTCATCACGATGAAGAATCGGAAGGATTAACCAGAGCTACTACTGTCCGTCGAAGCATTTGGTACTATAACAACTTGAGACTGTAGAAGAGTTCATAATCAACAATCTATTCGCCCCTCTCTCCTTTCCCAACCCATTTATTGTTGCAGGTATACCACACAAGAGAAATGCAGCCAGCATGCCGGGTCGTCCAAGCCTATTGAGTTTTCAGGATCATGAGGACTGGAGTCGATGAAGTCCCGATTACAACGTGCAAGACAGTGGGATGCAATTTATTATTTCATTATGAGTATCTATTTGTATTACCCTCGTATGTATTGTACTCTCAACAAATATTCTATTTTCCTTAGTATGTAGAGAGTCTCTTTAGGAATCATAATCTTTATTTTAACATATAATCCGATGATAGTTTAAGATTATTAGTTATCACTATTATTTTTTTTGAGTATAATTTTTTTTTTTTAAAGGTATGCAACATGTATACTGTTGTGCAGTTGAATATTAATATGCGCTCCAACTGATCAAGGAGGAGGATTGTGATCTCGAGTGATATTAGGGGGTTCACATGCGACTTACCCTGTGAATAGGATTGTCCCTTTGACCATTTGGGAGAATGGCTTTCTTTTTCGAGCCGGGAGAGCGTCCTTCTAATACTAATTAAGAAGCAATAAATAGATAAATCTTAGTTCAGAAAGTAATATATTTCATTGTACTTTCATTAGGCGCTGTACAGCTGCACATAAATATCACATTATATTAGTTGTATTAAGTTCTACTTTTATAATACAACAAGACGAACAGACGTTTTGTGTGGTCAGCAGTTTTGACTGTGGGAAGAAAAGAGTTCTGCTGGAGACTGCGGAGGGATATTTCTTAGGCAGCGAGAAAAGAGCTCATGGAAAACGGCTGAGGGATATTTTCGAGGCAGAAGGTGCAATGGCAGAAAAAGAGTTAGTTACCATAGTTAAGCTGATTCGAATAGTCGTCTGCTCGCGCATAAATATTGTATCTCCGTTATTTTACCGCTATAATTACAAATCAATACGTTTAATGCCGCTATTGTTGAATAAAAATATTATTTTATTATTATTATTATGTTTATTTTAAGTCGCATCAACCATATAGGTTCTTAACGACTCCTAATAATATACAAAATCTTTTTACATTTGTTACATTCTGGCTTATCTATTATTAAACAGAGTAATTTTTTATTTGACCAGGTTGACGTCGTTAGGGTGTCGACAGACCCCAGGTGCGTCAGCTGTTGACTTTCTTTTATTTTATGCAAAAGGTTTTATTGACTTACCATGGTGGAGATTATGGGCCCCATAAGTCAGCCCAAATAATCCCTTTCTGCTTCAACCTTTCCGCCTCAGCTAGGGCGTAGTCGTCCCTGCTGGTGTCCTTGAAATGGGCCTCGGAGTAATACCCGTCGCGAGGGTCGTGGAACGGGATGATCCCCGAAGGTGGTGTTCGCTGGCTCACGTCAATAGTTGGTAGCGGCGTTCCACTGTTGATACCCGTCCAGAACGTGGGTTGACCTTGCGGTTGATGGTGGTTATTGGACACTTCACTCAACTCCGACACCACGATACCCGACTTTGGAAACTGATCTTCGGCTTCTTGGCATGAATTTTTTTGGATTCGGGAAGAAAGTGCTTGGGCTGCCGGTATCAGCGCCCAAAACGGGTGAGAATATTAGGCTGCCGGTGGCGGCGCCCAACAGAGGTGTGTGATTATTGGGCTGTCGGTAGCAGCGCCCAAAGTTTAAAATAAGGAGTGCGTATTTCGATAAAATACGTAGATATATTTTGCCTTAAAGTCCGAGTGACAGGATCAAGCCAGCAGATTTGTGTAGAGTTCTTAGCTCTACTAGATCTTGTGATCGACTGCCTTGATTCTGTCGCTCCTTAGTATTATACATTATCAAAAGTGTTAGCGTTGCATCTCAGGTTTCCTATGAGAGAATCGTCGTGGCCCGGGTCTCATGCTTCGTCATCTGTTTAGACTATCCGTGAGCCACGGCGATTCTCTTATCGCAAGAGATTTTTGTTACATTGTTGGTGATGAATAAAAATAATATCGCCAAGAAAGTAACGATTTATTAAATTATTATTTATTTATGATTCTAAGAAGTGTCGAACCGTTTATTCGCCCACCGTGGCGAATAAATAATTCGAGACTTCAAAAAAAAAATTTTCTAAAATTTTTATATAAATTTAATTAGAGCCAGAACGTAACACCTCCGAACTTAAGTAAGTCACAACGCTTTAATAAAATCGATGCGACTTCTATCATAAATAAAGTGGCTTGATATAAATTTAAATTAATTATATGACTGACTCTATATAAACTAAAAGTTCAAATAAATTTTGAATATTGTAAAACAAGTTCTTGGCTTTAGAATTTAAACCTAAACCTGAGACACAACGTTTTATAATGTTACTTAAACCTAGTAATATGAAACTAAACGTTAGTATCTTGTACTCCAATTACCTCCTGATTCAGTCGTTTAGCATTATTGTAATTATTAGTTCTAAATATAAATTTGTATAGGTATACGTCCGCTTTGCGGGAAATTATAAGTTACTCAAGAAGTAACTGCTCAAGTCGAAATTCATAATGAAAATGAGGTAACTACCTCCCGACTCAAGTCAGTTAATATCTTAATTAATTTTACATATTTATAGTAAAAAAAAACAATTACACATAAATATATGTGTTTTCAACACCCTTTTGGTTATTTAATACTTCTGCACTGCGTAATTTTTGACCTGTATATAGCTGGCACAGCCAAATGGGCATAACCCTATGAAAATTACATAGAATTAAGTGCTTTTTATGTGCTTCACGTTGCCACGAATTTTGATTTTTGGGCTCAATTTTTTTTTTTTTTTTTTTAAGTTATGCCAGCTAGACATTAAGCTGCAACAGCCATTCCCTTTTTGCTGGATATTGATATAAAAATAAACTATTTGCCTATACTGAAATTATGTGCTGTTTATGTGCTCCACGTATGAGTAGATAAAAGAATTATCCCACACTATTTTTTGTTTTTAATGATGATTGTGTTAGCTAAAATAAATTCAACATGGCCATACTGGTCTAATCAGAATGTGCATTGGAAAAGACTCATATCATCGCTATAAAATTATGGGTTCTTTATGAGCTTTCAAAGTATGTGTCATAATCAAACGACTTATAAATTTTATTACTTAAAACGAAAAATTAAAAATAAAAAAAACTGTGTCTACGGGTGTGTATCGGTAGAAGAGGAAAAGGGTGGCGGTAGTGTGCATGTGTGTGTCTGTTTGTGTGTGGAAGTATATACGTATTTCTGTGTCTGTTTATAGTTGTGATGGTAGTGTGCATATGTGTCTGTGTCTGTATTGCCTACTTATCACAAACTATGTATAAGATTTCTTCTGTCGTGAATTTAGATTGTTGGGCTGTAATTATTTTGATCGATGTAGCTTAGTATTAGATAAATATATAACTGCCGCTGTGTTCATATCTCCCGCGCTCTCATTACCAATTCTCACGGCGGATAAGTGATCGATAATACAGTCGATCACCAATCAATCATAGGCAGCTCCGCTAGTCACATTCTCACCTAATAGTGGGGATGAAGAAGACGGATTTTCGCGCTCTCTCACACAATCAACGCTCTCTCTCACTCTTATTGCTTAAAGTGTTCTTATGGCTGACGCTTCATGCATTTATTAATCTCAGTGCTTTTTATTAATCAGTTGCGTTCTCATTAAATAATTTAGGGCATTTTGCTTAAAATAATTATCAGTAATTATTTCTCATATTATTTTTGCTCTCATATTAAATATCTGTGAATTCTCAATCAAAATCAGTCTCACCTCGTGTACCGGCATTATTCCCGCCGCGACGCCATCTTGGCCACGTGTTGGACGCGAGTAAAATTGCATTAAATAAATTAAACAAACTGCTTTTTTGCATAAATCTCATATTAATAAATTCTCATTCAGTGTCAATAGTGTAAATAAAATATTTATTGTTATTATTTACTTAAATTGCGTGTTAAATAAAATTATTACTACCCGACCAATTCACACACACCTGATCCTCTCACCCTCTTATCTTATAATTAATTAGTTATTAATTTATTTAAACATTTTATGGTCCTTCGAGCCGCATCGTGTGAATTGGTTTAATAATTTTATTTAAAAACTTTCTCAGTGACTCGAGAGTGAATTTGTGTAGTGCGTAATTCTCACTTCAACACAGGTGCATTGCTGAGTACCCAGGACGTGGTACTGCACTTGTGGAAAGTAATTAAGGGACACCATAGTGCAAATTAATTATTGTAAAGTGATTAGTGTACAAGGTCTCTCTCATCTAGCAGCGTATAATTTAAGTATCTCATCTGCGTCTACCTGCAGCAGTTCTCAGCGTCTCATCAACAAGCGGCAACTACTATCAGTTCGTTCCTCATCTCATTATTAGTCTCAGGCTCAATTTGCATTTTTACTTGTGTCTCATTTAATCTTTTTACAGATATGGCTTCCGTTACGAACAGAATTACCCTGCAGCTGAGCCGCATTACAATTTTTACGTCAATTGAGGCAACTGCAGAAGCCGGTGTCATTGACACTCTCTTATTGCGAGCAGCCAACGCAAAGTTGGACCTGCTTTCTCAGTACTGGTCCAAATTCGTCGAGGGTCATAAAAAATTGCTCTCATGCAAGACCGACGTCACCACTGAGCACAAATACTTTACTGATGGCTCATTTGAAAATGCTCTTAAACTCTTTCAAGGAGCACAGGACGCTCTACTACATCGAATTCAGGAGTTAGAGTCAGCACTGCCCTCACAAGGTAGCTTTCTGGCTAACTCCAGTCTCATCCCTCCGGCAGGAAGTCGTCTCAACGTGCCCACGATTCCAGTGCCAAAGTTCTCAGGCAAATATCAAGAGGGGAAACACTGCCACGACATGTTTGTCTCTCTCATCGGCGAAAATACATCTCTCACCGCTGTTAAGAAGATGTACCATGTCAAATCGGCATTGGAGGGTGATGCCGTCCGTCTTATCGCAAACATCAAAGTCACTGGGGACTCTTTCGCATCTGCATGGAACGCTGTTGTACAACAGTACGACAACAAGCGTCTTCTCATCTCTGCACAGCTGGAAAAGCTGTTCAGCATTCGACCAGCTGACAGCAACTCTGCTAAACATCTCAAGGCTATCATCAACACTGCCAACGAGGCAGTGCAAGCTCTCAAGGTTCTGGGATCACCCACCGAGCATTTGGACCAGATCTTGGTCCATCTCATCGTCCAAAAACTGGACATCTCATTAAGGGAGGCTTGGGAAGTGCACCTAGGCACTTCCACTGAATTTCCAAGCTACGAGGATCTGCGCACATTTCTCACTGGTCGTGCTAGAGCTCGTGAAGCTATAGACTGTGGCGTTTCTCCACGTAAGCCACCACATGATTCACGTAGCACCCAGGGGAACAAATCCCGTATCTCATCTGCGCAAGTTCACGTTGCTAATCAAGGCCAATCTCAGCAATCTCAGTCTCAATCTCATCAGTCTCAGATGCAGTCTCATCGAACTCTACGCATTCAGCAATGTCAGCCTCTAAGATCTCAGTCAAATACGTCTCAGTCTCATTCAACAGCTCCAAAGCATACGCTCTCACTTAAATCCGACTATTGCTATTGCTGTAAAGGCAATCATTTCATCGTAGGATGCTCAAAGTTCCAGGCAATGTCTCCTGATGAAAGATCAATTAGTAGCACATTTTCATCTGTGTCGCAACTGTCTTGGCGATCACAGTTTCGAAAATAGCCAATCCAAGAGTCGTCGTCGCTGCAAGGAATGCGATGAACCTCATCATTCAATGCTGCATTACTCTCGTCTCATGAGGTTGACTAAGAAGCCACCTCCAGTAGCAGCTGAAGCACCTCCTACGCCACCTCCACCTGCCGCTCAACCAGAATCTCAGCCGCAACAACCTCAGCAATAACAATTTTGTGCTTCTCAAGCAGCAGCTTTCATCTCATCTGCCATCAGCCGTGCTCCAGATTACAAATCAGTGACATCTCGACCGACCGTGCTATTTGCAACCGTATATGCTCTCATCTCTCATCCATCAGGTTCGTCTCATCGCATCAGAGTTCTCATTGATCCTGGATCAGACCTTACTCTGATTTCTCAGGCTGCTGTTCGCACTTGCAGTATCATCTCTCAGCCTTGCAATATACCATTATACTCATTCTCGTGACGCATCAGGACGATACATCGTCCGTTTACCATTCAAATCGTGATCTCATAAGCTAGGTGAATCTCGTCATATTGCGCAGCGCTGTCTCAACCGTCTCATCAAGCGACTTTCTCAGGACTCCGAACTGCAGAGTCAATACACCGCATTTCTCACCGAGTATGAAGCACTCGGACACATGCAGCGAGTCTCATCATCAGCGCCTGAACCATCTCATGTATATCATTTACCTCATCATGGCGTCTTTCGTGAAGACAGCGAAACGACCAAGTTGAGAGTTGTCTTTAATGGTTCAAGCAAAACATCATCAGCCAGCTCTCTCAATGATCATCTGCATATCGGCCCAAGCCTTCAATCAAACATCTGTGATGTACTGCTGTATCTCAGAAGTCACAGATACATATTTTTGACTGACATCGTGAAGATGTTTCGTCGAATTCTCATTCACCCTGATGACAGGGACTATCAGCGCATTCTCTGGACTGAGAATGGTCTCACCGTGACTTATCAACTCAACACTGTCACGTATGGCACTCGACCTGCACCGTATCTAGCTGGCCGAGCTCTCAAACAACTTCTTATCGATGGAGGGTCTCAATATCCACTTGCAGTAGAACCCTTCCAGAAAGGTAGCTACGTCGACGACATCGGCGGTGGTGCCGACAATCTCAGCGATCTCAACGACATTGCAAATCATGTCGAAGCACTTTGCAACTCAGGTTGCTTTCCATTAGCTAAATGGAAGAGCAATCATCCTGAGTTCAGCAAAATCTCATCATCACTCAGTCCAGAAGATTCTCATTCATTCTCAGATACTCTCTCAAAAATCTTGGGCCTCTCATGGAACTGTCAAGAAGATTTTCTCACTTTTACTGGCAAAACTTCTCAGACTCTCAGCATAACCAAGCGCACCATCACCTCAGAGGCTGCTCAATTATTTGACCCTCTAGGTTTAATCTCACCAGTAATCGTCAAAGCAAAAATTCTCATCCAGGACCTTTGGCTGCAAAAGGTCGACTGGAACGACGCACTCTCACCAGAAATAGTTCACCGATGGAAAACGTTCCGCGATAAACTACCTCAACTTTCTCAGCTCAGAATTCCTCGATGGATCAATCTCATTCCAAACTCATCAAGCATTGAGATTCACGGGTTTTCTGCTGCCTCTCAGGCTGCAATGTCTGCAGTACTATATCTCAGAGTCTGTCAACCTGGTGAACAGGCTCTTATTTCTCTCATCTGCTCAAAAACCAAGGTCTCACCTCTCAAACGGCTTACGATTCCTTGTCTTGAACTCTCAGCTGCATTAATGTTCTCAAAACTTGCATCTCATGTCTCATCAACGCTTCAACTATCTCATGTTCCGACCTATCTTTGGACTGATTCATCCACAACACTAGCTTGAGTGTCCAGTGAACCCACCAAGTAGACGGAATTCGTAAAAAATCGCGTCGAAGCGATTCAGCAGCAATCTCCAGATGCACAATGGAGATACATCTCAGGGAAGCAGAATCCTGCTGATAGTGCTTCAGGGGTCTCACAGCATCTCAACTCAATCATCAGCTATGGTGGTCAGGATCCAGCTGGCTAGCTGATCCACCCACTCAATGGCCATCTCATCAATTTCTCAGTTCATCACCAGATGAAACAGAGCAAGTAAGCTCAGAAATGCGACCTTGCAAGTCTCATATCTCAACTAGTCCACCTCTCATACCACTAGCAACTCTCGTTTACTCATGGACTACTCTCACATCTCTACTACGTCGCACAGCAACAGTATTTCGAGCAATCTCATGTTTCCAGAAAATACCTTGGCCAAAGATCAGCATCTCACCTCTCACGCCTGCTGAACTTCAAGCAGCTTTAATCCATTGGATTAAATCTGCTCAGCAGGAATATTTCTCATCAGAAATCGCATCACTGTCTCAAGGTAAAGTTCTCAAGAAATCTCATTGTTTCACCAGACTTACAGCATTCATTGACCGAGCTGGTATCATCAGAGTCGGTGGACGGCTTCAAAATTCAACGTTGGATGCTGACAGTAAACATCCAGTGATCCTTCCAAAGGATTGTACGCTCTCACGTCTCATCATCTCAGATTCTCATCTACGCACTTTGCATGGAGTAACCCAACTCACATTATCTCATGTTTGCAAGAAGTGTTGGATAATTTGTGCACGAGCACCAATTAAAAACTTCATTTATTGCTGTCTCACCTGTACGCGCATGCGGGGAGTCAGATCTCAACAACTCATGGGTCAACTTCCATCTCATCGGGTCTCACCATCTCTCGTCTTCGAGAAAACTGGAGTCGATTACGCCGGTCCAGTGTCTCTGAAGTTCTTTCAAGGACGCGGTACCAAATGCTACAAAAGCTGAATCGCAGTCTTTGTCTGTCTCTCAACATCAGCCTATCATCTCAAGGTTGTCACTGACTACTCCAATGAAGGTTTTCTCAAGGCATTCCGCCGTTTCACCAGTCGACGGGGAATTTGCCGCACACTTCGAGGTGATTGTGGAACAAACTTTAAGAGTGCTGATCTCATTCTCAAGCAACTTCTCACCGGTGCTCTCAAGAAATCATCTCATCTACAGCAGCATCTCGCCAATGATGGAACTCAGTGGTCATTTAATCCACCTGAGGCTCTTCATATGGGCGGAAAATGGGAAGCTGCCGTAAAATCAATTAAATATCATCTTCAGAGAACTATTGCTATCACCTATGAAGATTTCTCAACTTTTCTCATTCAAGTCGAAGCAGTTCTCAATTTTCGTCCTCTCAGTGCACTCTCGGAGGATCCGGACGATGTCACTGCTCTCACACCCGGACATTTCATCCGTGGTGCCGCTATCAACACCATTCCGGAACCAAATCTCACTTCAATCTCATCATCAAGGCTCTCACATCTGCAGCATATTCAAGAACGCTTGCAACATTTCTGGGATCGATGGTCAACCGAATGCTTGCAATCTCATCAATCAATCTTAAAATAGAACACATCTCATCACGACATACGAGTTGGATCACTTGTCTTGCTCTCAGACGAGCGGTATCCACCAACAAAATAGCCGCTCGTTCATGTTATCCAACTGCATCCTGGTGCCGATGGTCTCAACAGAGTTGTCACTCTCAAGACAGCCTCATCAACTTTCAAGCGCCCTATCAGCAAACTAGTGCTGCTACCAATCTCGTCAGCTGCGGAAGATTCTCATTGATTATCTAACTTCTCCAACCAGTAGGAGAAGGCGGGGAGAATGGTCAAATCTCCCGCGCTCTCATTACCAATTCTCACGGCGGATAAGTAATCGATAATACAGTCGATCACCAATCAATCATAGGCGGCTCCGCTAGTCGCATTCTCACCGAATAGTGGGGATGAAGAAGACGGATGTTCGCGCTCTCTCACACAATCAACGCTCTCTCTCACTCTTATTGCTTAAAGTGTTCGCATGGCTGACGCCTCGTGCACTTATTAATCTCAGTGCTTTTTATTAATCAGTTGCGTTCTCATTAAATAATATAGTGCATTTTGCTTAGAATAATTATCAGTAATTATTTCACATATTATTTTTACTCTCATATTAAATCTGAGTGAATTCTCAATTGAAATCAGTCTCACCTCGTGTACCGGCACTATTCCCGCCGCGACACCATCTTGGCCACGTGTTGGACGCGAGTAAAATTGCATTAAATAAATTAAACAAACTGTTTTTTTGCATAAATCTCATATTAATAAATTCTAATCCAGTGTAAATAGTGTAAATAAAATATTTATTGTTATTATTTACTTAAATTGCGTGTTAAATAAAATTATTACTACCCGACCAATTCACACACACCAGATCTTCTCATCCTCTCATCTTATAATTAATTATTTATTTATTTATTTAAACACGCTGCTAGTTCCTTCCTCACAGGATATTTGAAAGAAAATGGAATATGTGACTAGACTGAAATTATGTACTGTTCATGTGCTCAACGTATGAGTAAATCGAACGATTATTCTACACCAATTTTAGTTTTTAATGATGATTGTGTAAGCTAATATATATTTAAGATTGCCATACTGATCTAATCAGTACGTGTATTGGAAAAGACTAATGTCATCGCTATATAATTATGGGCTTTTTATGTGCTTTTGAAGCAGGTAAACGATAATCCAATGACTTATGTAGTTTGCTGTTGAAACTGAACGATTCAAAATAAGAAAAGCTGTCTGCGGTAGTGTGTATAAGTGGAGAGGGGGCCTGTGTATGTGTGGGTGTTCTTGTGTCAGGAGCAGGCGTGGTGGTGTGAATGTATGTTTTTGTCTGTGTACAGCAGAAGTGGTTGTGTACATATGTGCCTGTGTCTGTTTTGCCGACGCATGAGAATCTATGCATTAACTCTTTGCTGTCCCGAATTTGTATTATTGGGCCGGAATTATTTCTATCTATGTAGCTTAGTGTTAGATAAATATGAAACTAACGCAAGTTTCTTCCTTACAGGATATTTGAATGAAAGTAGACTATGTACCTATACTACAATTATGTGCTGTTTAGGTACTTAAAATATTTTTAATTTTTTGGCAAATTCTACCTAAATTCTGTAATTTTAATAACTCGTCCTTCGAGCCGAGCAACCCGAGAGCCTATTTTCACTTTTTGCAAAATCCGTTGGTGCCATGAACCGTGGGTATCATGCAGTGCTCGAATGGAATAGCCACATTTGGAACGTCTCAACTCTCTCCTAGCGTATTTTTTTTTTTGTTAAAATTTTCTTTTAGTTAAAGACATGTTTTAACATTATTTTGTTACGTGTGACATTACACTTTAATGTAGTTACTGCGTAACCGATCTTACCGTGCCTAGCTTAGCATCTTTCGAAATTCATCAGGATGTTATAAAGGGCATTGGTCACTCAGTATAGAAATGGCTACGTGAATTGTATGCATATTTTTTTAGTGGGCGTCCCAAAAATATAAGCGTACCCAGTAAAGTCCTTATGAGTCTTTTTCGACAGATCTAGGATAGCATAAATCATATGGATACAAATTCAATATTATTATTAAACAGTTGTGGCATTAAGATATTATTATCGTGACTGGTAAGAAACGTGGCAAATAAACGGCACAATATTGATGCGCGAGCAGACATCTATTCGAATCAGGTGAACAATGGTAACTACTTCTTTTCTCATTTACATCTTCTGTAAGACAAAATATTACTCCGCAGTTCTCAAGGGGAAACACGTTTTATCCCACAGTCCAATACCGCTGACCACGAAAAACCGTCTGCTCGTTTCACTATTAACATGTATGAAAGTTAAAAACTTAATACTAATGTAACATGTCATTAATGTGCAGTCTAACGAAAATGCAATCTAAATATATTGCTCTTTAAAATAAGATAATCTGTTAATTACACCAGCACACAAAAAAAATTAAGTAGAATGTGCATTTGACCGGACCTACCTACGGGTACGTATTTTGGTCCGCTGAATCCGAATTCAAGGTAAGTTTGACCCCTACACCCCCAAAATTTCGAGAAAACTTCGAAAAACCGTAAAAATGATGAAAATCGGCAGTTTTAATGATAAAAAAATTTTTTGGAACTAAACTAAGCGTGATTTTCATGTATTTCGATCCGCTGAATATGAATCGAAACTTTATTGAGACCAAGAGCCATTTTAAATGTAAAAAAATCACACAAACCCTCCAAAATTCCGAAAAAATATAGTTTTCATGATAAAAAAACTTTTGCTGGTCCAATTCAGATAAAATTTTATATCTTTTCATGTCTTCAATTCGCATCTTAATTTTTTTAGTCTATTCACCCTCTAAAGCTGGAAAAATTCGAAAAAATTGTAAGAATTACCATTCATAACAGAAGAAAAATTGATTGAACATGATTTAATGCCTAAAATAAATACTCTATAACCTAGATATATCTAATAACTAGAAATCTGTGAAATACACAAGACATAAAAAAATAGAAAGAAATGATTTTTACGAATCCTAAACTTTCCTTCGTTTGTATCGCTCTCTTTTATCCTCAAATGATCTTCGTAGTGGATTCCTCTTTCGTTAACGATTTTCTTCGGGTACTTCTCTTTTTAACATCGAACAAAAATCTGCCATCATGTTAACACTCCAATTTCCTTGGTATCTACTCTCCATTTCACTGATGTCTTGGTGAAAACGTTCTCCCTGTTCTTCACTATAGTCTCCACAATTGTCAGGGAAGTAGTCAAGATGAGAATCTAAAAAGTGTAATTTGAGATTCATTAAACAACCCAAATTTTTGTAGTTTTCCAGCAATGCGTCAACTAAAGTGCTGTAATCCTCACTTCTGTTATTTTCCAAAAAGTTTTGTACAACATTTTTGAAGCTTACCCAAGCTGCTTTTTCTGTGTCAATCATTGTTTCTTCAAAATTTGCATCCTGAAATAAAGATCGTATTTGGGGTCCATCAAAAATTCCCTCTTTCAATTTCGCATCGCTTATTGCAGGGAACTTTTCTGTCAAGTATGCAAAACAATCACCATCTTTATTCAGAGCTTTCACGTACTGTTTTATGAGTCCCAACTTGATATGTAGTGGTGGCAGCAAATATTTGGAAGGCTGAATTAAGGGTGGTCGTATAACGTTATGGGAACCTGGATTCAATGCAGATCTTGATGGCCAATCTTTTTGGACATAGTGATTTTTGCGGTCTCTGCTATCAAACAAACATAAATAGCAAGGATATTTGGTGAATCCCGATTGCTGACCTAAAAGAAGTGTTGCGATTTTGAGATCTCCACAAATTTTCCAGTTATGCTCTGAATATTTTATTTTTTCCGAAATAATCTGTAAATTTTCATAAGATTCTTTCAGTTTTGTCGAATAAGCTATTAGAATCGGCGCAAATTCATTCCCAATATGAAGCAAAACAGCTTTAAGACTTCGTTTCGATGAATCGATAAAAAGTCTCCACTCATCGTCCTTATACGTGTTCGGTTTCAATTCATCAACTAAAGATTTAACATCTGAACAGTATACCACCGAATTTTGATCGTCGTTCATAAAAAATTTCCGGAATTTATTTTCCCTATTTCGATAGAATGTCAATGATACACCTTTAGCCAACAAATGTTTTTCTTTCAACCTTGACGCAAGTAATTCAGCTCCATCTTTCGGTAAAGCCAAGTCTCGAACCAGATCATTAAGTGCTTCTCGGCTAAACGTTTCAGGGTCTTTTGTTTTTCCGCCAGGTAAGTACTCTTCATCTTCTGAATGTTCTTATTCCGAACTTTCTTCAACTTGCGTATCGTCTTCTTCTACATCCATTTCTTCAACCGTATTAACTTCCTTGCCAACTTCTATTTTTTGTGGCTTAATAGCTGATGAAACATTGGCGTATACAATTTTCTTTTTTGTATTCCAGGTGAACCCGGAAGTATCTGTTATACAGAAATAACAATTCTGTAAACCAGTTGGTGAAGACCATATCATTGGTATTGTGAATTTCAAGTTGTCCTGTTTCTTGTTTTTTTCCCACCGGATTAACATTATGTTACATCGACTACAAATCGTATGTGGAACCCATGCTGAATCCAAATTAGTAATTTGGAGACCAAAACATTCTTCATAAATTTGTTTGATCTTATCAGATAACGATCTTCGATTCCTTTCCAAATTGTATTCTCCACAAATGTAACAAAATGAATCAGGACTTTTATTACACAGATGAGAGTTACTTCTTGTAATAGTATACTCTCCAGTAGCCAAGTTTCCCACTTCTGAAGAGCTGCAGTCGCTTGATGACGACGCCTCCGAGCCTGCTTTCTCACCCTGACCAGACGCCGATACTGGGGCTCCGACTCCCTGCATCGTAAAGTACTTATCACTTGTACCTGCCATGACGGAACACACGCCGTTAACCCAGGGACTCTGCCAGATGGTTCTGTTGCCCACCGTCACCACATGGAGGTTCCCTGGTTACAGGCACAAGCAATTAAGTCTTTAGAAGTCAAAAACGAGAGTAAAAAAACCAAAAAAATTACTTTTTTCGAAATTTTGGAGGGTTTGTGTGATTTTTTTACATTTAAAACGGCTCGTGGTCTTAATAAAGTTTCGATTCATATTCAGCGATTCAAAATACATGAAAATCACGCTTAGTTTAGTTCCAAAAAATTTTTTTTATCATTAAAACTGCCGATTATCATCATTTTTACGGTTTTTCGAAGTTTTCTCGAAATTTTGAGGGTGTAGGGGTCAAACTGACCTCGAATTTGGATTCAGCGGACCAAAATACGTACCCAAAGGTAGGTCCGGTCAAATGCACATTCTACTTAATTTTTTTTGTGTGCCGGTGTTATTTATTATTTATTACTAGGCAGATGGGCGTCAGCTTACCCATGATATATTTCGTTGTTCTTCGCACTGGAATATCGTGGATTTATCCAACCGGAAAGTACTCGCGTATCGTCAACTCCTTTTTCACATACTTTTTAAGCCACTGAGTCCTGAGTCCTGAGCAGTTCTTGTTTTCCAGATATCTTTCTGTATTCAAATTCGAACAGTTACCTTATCCACTATATTCTTGTGTTATCACCAACAAAGTGCTCAGTGCTTCAGCCACAAGGTTCTTTCCGGATTCCGATTTGAATTTTATAAATTCAGATTTTCTATCATCATTAACTCATCGCAGTCATCAGTCAACATCACGTACTCCAGTACGCAGCAGTCCACAGCCACGAACTCGATATCAGGATTTCCGACAGCACAATTCGGAGTCGAAGTGTGCTTATTATGTATTATAATAAGTGCGTTGGTACGTACAACTTATTGATTATGTCATCTCTAGCTATACTCAAAATTACATTTATTGCTGCTCCAGCAGTACACTCACTGCTGGTATTATCATCATATTCTAACCTCTCACTATTCTCACGAGAGATCAGGAAGATAATGCCTGTATCTTCTCTTTCTCTCAGAGAACTCTTAGGCTAGAAAAATCTCGTCTACGACTTCTGTCACAGTCGTGAATTCCTGAGAGCTATTCTTATTTTACTACACTTTCAGGCTAACTCGAATCTCGATCACGATCCTGCTATTGTAAACCATTCCTGTCAGTGCATCTGCTTTGATCCTTACTTGCTCTAAGTCTAGCTAGCTTTCGTGCACGGTCCAGCTACTGTATACCACCCCTGAAAGTATTTCTGATTTGAAACATGATCTGGAGCTCTCAGGCTAGTCAAATCTTATCCACGGGCAATCGCTTTGTACCATCCCTGAGAGCTCTTACTCTGAAGCCCCACGAATATCCTCAGAATAGTGAAATCTCGTTCATGGCTTCGCCAAAGTCGTGGACCACCTCTGAGGATATCGACTCATATCTCTACACACCATGCTCTACAAAAACTCTACTGTGATCTAGATTTTCAGGTTAGCTTAATCTCACTTACGGTCTCCACGATCGTTAGCTCCACTTGAGAATCACCTTTGCATGGTCTCTTCTTACACTTGATGTGCGACAATCTTACTGGGGCCTAAAGTGTTCCATAGGCATATGGATACATTCGTACGAGTTTACAAGTGCACGAGCGAACAAGCGCACGACCCAGGGTGGCAAACCAGCCCAACTTACTCACGCTCATTTTATCTAAGGATACACCGGACATTAACTAAAATACCTCATTACAAGAGACAATCACTAACTATTGCCAATCGGCCAGATAGTCGTCCTCATCAGCTAGTCTGATCCTTCATCTTCTACGTTCACCAGTACCAAATATAAAATTACAACAATACAACTTAACTCTACTAGAATTATGCACTTGATCCAGTTTAATTAAATTGCTTGTTTAATAAACATTTTGCTCCTTCGAGTTCGGATCTGGTGACTGGAAATCATGAGGGTTGAACCCGTTGAACGTCGGATGGACTCGCAAGCTGAACTCCATGAGTTCATTAAACAATTCATTAGAAATCTGACCAGTATTGAAGTGGAAAACATCACTCGTCATCGCACTAAAGCGCGTTACACGTTACTTGACGAGACATGGAGCAAACTGTCTTTAAACTACGATGCTTTAATGTTTGCGATCACCAAGCTGAACGCCGACGAGACGGAGCGGATTAAGGGAAAATTTTACTTTTTACGCCAGGATTGCGACTTCACGTAAGAGTGCTATGTATAGGCACTAGAAAAAGCAAACACTATTGTCAAAAAAGATAAGCAAGCGAAGCGAGTCATCTGACACTGTCAATCTCGTCAAGGTCTAGCAGTCAAGCAACTGTTTACCAAGATCCACGTCTTTCACCACTGGATCTACCTGAGTTTAATGGAGCCGTTGCTAACTGGCTACGGTTCAAGAACATGTTTCTGAACATGATCGTGAATAACCCCACCGTGACGCCAATATACAAGCTGCACTATCTCGAAAACTCATGCATCGGTTCTGCCGTTCACTTCCTCAGAAATAACACTCTTACTGAAATTAATTTTGTAAAGGCTCGGGAGTCGTAACAAGGCTTCTACGAGAACACAAGGGTGCTCTTCAACATGGCTTTCAGTTTTAAGCGACGATGAAGCGCATAACAGAGGAATCTGGAGTTATATTCGTGCACCTGTACACCGAGGTCTTGCAAATGTGCCAGACTCTTGAGACACTTCAGTGACCTATACAAATTTGGGACGACATTTTTATCTTCATGACAGTCCAACGCCTGGACTCAGAGCCAGTCAAGATATGGGAGTAACATCTAAGCTTATCCCAGGAATCCCCTACTAAGAAAAAGATTTCTGGATTTCATCTTCTCAAGGTTATTAACTTTAAAATCCTATGAAAGCTCAAACCAGTCAAAAACCTGATGCTTCACTAATTGTAGCAGCATCAGCCGCAAAAGTGCATTTTGCCAGCCAAGGAAGTACTAAGCCTTACACACGTCGAACGAGTGCTTGTATTATGTTCCAAGGATCACTGAGTTAGTCGCTATCCGCGTTATAATAACAACATTTTCCGCCCACCGGCGTTTATTGTTTATTTTAATAAAATTTTCATTAAACAAGCTATTTAATTACACGGGATCAAGCGTACGATTTTAATAGAGTTATTGTGTTTTTGTATATGGATTAGTGGCTCTGGCAAACGTAGAAGACGAGGGTTGGATTAGCTTATGAGGACGGCCATCTTGCCGTTCGGTGAAGGCTTTTAAGTCCTCTCTCGTGATGAAGTACATGTGGCGTTTGCCACAGTAACTGCGATCGATAATTTATTTGACAATGTTCGTAGCCAGATCGATCATTATCAGATTTTTTACGGCTTCTTTTTCTATCCTAATTGCATATGATTGAGAATAATTGAAAGTTAGTTGCCAAGTCGAGAACACGCGTTTCTGTATTTCTTTAATTCTAGCGACTTTTTATTCTTTACTGGGTTATGTTGTATTTGTTAAATAAAATATTACTTAACATAATAAGTTGGTTAAATGAATTAATTCCATTTAATATACCCTTAACCGCTAAATTGGTGATCTCAACGTAATCTCGTTTGTAGAGAAGTGTCAAACACGTGTGTTACACAGTTTATAAGAAATCTCACCAGTTCTTGCATCGTTTTGCCGCAAATATTTTGTCACGTGGCCGATAACTCGGTGAGACCGCAAATTTTACTCACAGTTATTGTTGTGTAAATTTATTTTAAGTTAATCAGTGCACTGAGTTCGTTATCATCATGCAGTTTTCATCTTTTATCATCGCTGGTACAATGTTGGGCATCGTATGGACGTTATGTCGCATCAGTATCGGTTCAAGGGACAGTTAGTGCGAATCGAATAGAGATAAAGTTTTTGCGCACGGTAAATCAAATTGGCTATTCTCGAAATAGTTTCGAGGATTGAGCCAGAGAGTCAGCCGAACATTTTTGAGTGGCGAGTCATCACTGGATTTTGTTACATTCTGGCTTATCTAATTATTAGGCAGAATATTTTCAAATTGACCAGGTTGACGTCGTTAGGGTGTCGATAGACCCCAGGTGCGTCAGCTGTTGACCCTCCTTTATTTTATGCAAAAAAAAGTTTATTCACTTACCATAGTGGAGATTGTGGGCCCTATAAGTCGGCCCAAATAATCCCTTGATGCCTCCTCTGAGTGCGACCAAGACGAGCTTTGAGAGCACGGTTCCTTTGCAAGAGAAAGTAATTCCAATTAGTCGATCCATCACCAGAGCTCGAAGGCTCAACAAAACAAGAGCTCGAAGGCTCAACAACACACGAGCTCGATGGCTCAGCAATACATGATCTCGATAGCTTCAACAATACACGAGCTTGAAAGCGCAATAACACATGAGCTCGAAAGCTCAACAACACATAAGCTCGAAGACTCAACAACTACTTCCTCAAATTTAATTCTCGGACGACCTTTGGTGAGGTCCGCGATGACACCTTGAATCCCGTGACCGAGCTGTACCGTACATCCGGACCTCCTGCTTCATCGACCACGAAGCATAAAGGGTGATAGGTGGTGAAGGAGCCCGAACTGCTGGTTAGCACTCTGAGCAAAGGAAGGCTGGAACAGCTAGTAAGCGCTCGCCCCTTTAAGATTCTTTAGACAAAAGATTTGTATTCAGGTTGAATGATAGGTTTTATTCCTCTAAGCCTGGAGACAGGAGAATCAGTCAGTTAATTAGTACAGAGTTCCGTGCTCTTTTAGATCTCGCGATCAACTGACTGATCCTGCTGCTTTTCGACGAAGTACATTTATCAAAGTGTTAACGTTGCATCTCAGGTTTCCTATGAGAGAATCGTCATGGCCCGAGTCCGATGCGTCGTCATCTGTTTAGACTATCCGCGAGCCACGGCGATTCTCTCATCGCAAGAGATTTCCGTTACACTGTTGGCGGTGAAAAGAAATAATTGCGCCAACAAAGTAACGATTCATTAATTTATTATTTATTTATGGTTCTAAAAAGTATCGAACCGTTTATTTGCCCATCGTGGTGAATAAATAATTCGAGACTTCAAAAAAAAAAAATTTCCTAAAATTTTTATCTAAATTTAATTAGAGCCAGAACGTAACAATTCATAGAAAAATTCAATTCAAATCCCTGTATGTATACATTAGTGTGTCCGCTATTTCCCAAGTTGTTATTTTTTTTGCTCCCGCCCCTGGAACTTTTAGTTTTTGCTCTAAAAAAAAAAATTATCCAACCTAAACGAGCTCTTAATTTTCAAATTAAACCGTGCCGAAATCATGTTACATTTCCCATTTAAATAACATAGGATTTTTTAATTTTTTGCATTTAATTTTTTATCTCTAAAGCAAATAAAAGTACAAATAGGATCGAGATAAATTTCGATAGGAAATTTTCTGCTCTACAAAGAAGGTCTCTCATTTTTTCGATAAAATCATTCCTCTAATAGTTATTCGCGGTTAAAGTTATGTTCATAGTTTTTATTATAGTTTTTCAATTTTTCTGAAATTTTTTAGGGTACAATCATTAAACGCATCAATAAATGTTTCAAAAATTTTATTAAACAAGCTTAATAGTTACAATATATATTTTTCCTTTTTTTAATGACTTTTTTTTGTTAAACAGCTTTTTGTAGCGTTAGGATAAGTATCTCTGTATTCACGTACAACTTGCACTAAATACTGTTTTTGTTCTTCTTTAGTATTCAAAATATTGATGTAGTCTTGAGTCAATTGAACCGCTCTTTCAGCCACATCGTTGATAACTTGCAGATTATTAACGATGTTCACCTTTCAAGTAATCATTATTGGTAGACCATGTATCAACATAAAACTCTAAAAAATTTTTATTTATGTTGAATCGATCGAAAAACTTATTCGAATTATAATTAATAAAAAAGTCAATATCTTTTTTTTCGTAAATTGATAATCTTACTGTCTGAATTTACTATGTAGCGTTTAGGGGAATCAAAATTCAAATCTTCCTGGCATTTTAATGCTTTAATCATTCTATGTTCTATGGAAAGTGGTACATCAGGACTAAAAAAAGCCAGAGCAGCAGTTTCAGCATTCAAATACCACAAATGATTTTTGAATTCGTGCCAGACTGCTTTAGAAAGTTCCTTATCAATCGTCCTGTATTGATATACTGTTTTCACAAAATTTAAGTCTTGATATGGAGCTGATGTTGCAAGACGTGTCGTAAACCAAAATGGCACGTAAACAAATACTATGAATAAACAAACAGCTAAAAGACTTTGTTGTGTTGTAAGATCTACCTCAAAAATATCCCGGAAAATATATATTTTCAGAGAATCAATCGCTTTTGACATCCAGCGAGCATGGTAAAATGCTCCTGGTTTGTAAAATTTGACACGATCAGTTTCCATTGTATCGAGAAAAATTTGGCGCAACTCCAAAAGTTCTTTATAATCATTACGAGGTAAAATTTCACCTAAAAAGTTTTTAATCGTCTCATTTGTTTTTTCAACTTTTATTAACAATTTTTTAGGGATTTTATTTCCCGTTAGACCATTTTTATATTTAGTTTGATCAACTAGATTCCAATTTTCTTGAAATTTCTTAAATAAAGGAACGTTTGGCCCATCAGTTCCTAGGATTTTTGTAACAAAAACACAATTCAAGACCAATTTGTGAATGTGATGTCTATAAGGTAGATATAGAAGATCTTTTTGTAACATTTGCTCTGAATTGATTGCCGCTCCATTTCGACAACCAAGATTTGAAGCAGTAGTTTGTCACAACAAATTGCTTGGATATTTTCAGATAATCCCCATTCATGAACGGTCTTGAAAATTTCTTGAGCCTGAGTTACTCCTTTTCCATCAGGTAATGCCGGTGCGTTTAATATTTTTTCGACAGTCTTGCTTCTAATTATTATAGGTACTCGGTCAATCTTTTTCCGAGATAGTCCATCAGGTATCAATTTTCCGTCCCAATGTACCACCGCAGCTCCAATCTCAGTGACACCGAATAACATTGTCATCCGTTCATCAGCTTCTTTCCGAATTTTCGACCTATGTTTATTAAACGAAGTCTTGTTGAGAATTAAATTATCAGTGTCAACTCCCAGGGCCGTTGCGACAGCTGATATTATTCTTACGGAATTTCTGAAAGAAATTTTACAATTGTCTAAAGTAGCAACAACATGTTCTGTCAGAATATTTATTGTTCCTCTCTCATGTTTCATTTCATAATTTCACCCCTGTAATTCAAACATTGAAGCTGTGCTTTGCAAAGACATTGACGTCGATGTTTCGCCGCTTAAAGGTTTTTCAGATGTACTTTTTGCGCTCGCTGGTAAAGTTATGTCTAAAGAATAAGTACAAAAAAGAACTTATAGTGAATTTTATTTCATTAAATCAGTAACTCATTACACTTTTCATAAAATAGAATTTTCATACATAAAATAATTTAATTTATCTAAAGGTACAATCAAATACTTAGATGAATTACCTGAATCTGAACGATGTTCCTCAGTGAGTGTTGAATAAATATTATAAGATGTTGATCGACCTTTATCAATAGATTGAGTTATAGTGGTATCAATGTCTTCAAGAACAGGTTTTTCTAAAGTTAATGAGAAAGTTAGTGATCTAAACGAAATTTTACTTATCAATTATTATAGTTATTAAACATAAACTTACTACGTGAGTCAAAAGAATCATCGTTTTACTTACAAACACGTATGTGACACTTTCTTTCTGTCCTTTGATCATGTAAAAAATCCGCGGTGCCACTACCGACTGTATTTTGAGCATTGCCATGAGCTATATCAAATAATGTCTCAAGGCATTCAGAAAATTCTTTCTCGCAATCCAAATTTGAGCTTTTTTGCAGATTTCTGTATGTGCTGTGGAGTTTATCTAATTTTTTTACACACCGATCGTTTCTTTGTACTGGGATTCCAGCTCTGCACCAAAATTTGCAAACCTCATCTATAACTACTGAGTAACTTGCTGCAAGTGTTTTTTTTTGTCGTCTGGTGTGATAATATAATCAATTTAAAACTTGCTTATTAGTTGGCAATTTATGACTACTAATCGTGTCACTCGTTTCACCCAAAAGAAACATCGGATCTCGTAAAGTTACCGATTGATGCATTATCAATAATTTAATTTTAAGTTTATTAAAGATAGTCATTTAATTTATAAATCAGTAGGTTGAGGGTAACTAATAGTGATTAGAGTTGCGTATGATTTGCCGATTCAATTATTTTTTCAATTGAGCCTAATACGTTTAATTTCGTATAAAAACTTATAACTAAAATCAGTACATGATTTTATTCGATACAAATAATATTTAAGAGAAAATACTGCTCCAAATTTATTATTCTTTTTAATTGAACACACATTGACGAACACCGAAATTCAATAAAAAATAACCTTAAACTATAATTCTGATCTATTGATCATAGACGGCGCTATATTAGTGTTCCATATTGAAGTTGGTGAAGAAATATAAAAAAAAATATGTCCCTAGATCCTTTTTTGGTCAAAATAAAAAAGTGTAATTCGAGTTTGCAGTAAATATGATAAACGAATTTAGTTTATAACGGAGTAAATTGAGTTTTATTATCAACCAAAATCGTGATTTTTTACGGTTGGTCATTTACCCTACCTGCAACCCCAAACAAGCATTCAATTAAGTTTTTCGACTTGTCGCTGGGCGCGCTAATTGAAAATGCTAATACGCGAGGCCCAATCATAATTAGGTAGAGGAGGAGTTTTCCGATCATTGCCGAAAATAATCGAGTGAAAGTAATAAAACTGCAAGACTGCAGTGAAAAAGAACATTGGTGACCGGAACGACCGAACTGAACAGACGTTCAACGGAGAGTCAATGGGACTGGGCGGTCATCGAGACAAGACTTGTGACCGGAACGACCGAACCAGACGGACCTAAAGTGAGAAGCCAACAAGATAGACGCCATTATCAGACGCTGTTAATTATATCAGATACCAGGCAGGTAGCCGGTATCTTTTATTATCAAGAACTGATTGTGTCTGAATAGCAGGTTGAAGGAGAGTTCGAGTGTTTTGGTGAAAACGAGAATTGGATCCGAGAAAGAGTTAACCTGAGGAGGAAAATTTGAGACAAACCGGTTACCCCAGGCATACACGGTCGAGAAGCTAATACACGGACTTGAGAGACAAGACACGGACGAAGACAACTAATACAGAACGAGTGACGGAGAAAGAAATCAACGCGAATCGTAATAGGTATTCTGTAAAATATTCCAGGCAGGAAGCCGGAATATTTGTTAAGTAAAATACAAAATTTAACGTCGTGTTCGCGAAGTATTGTCGTGTCAATTTAACGTGTAATAAAATAACTGAAAAGCCGGACTCATCAATAATTAGCTTTGATATTTCCAGGCAGGTCGTGTAAAGCATTGCCGGAAAATCAATTGCGTTCTAGTCAAATTATCTAGTCATTAATATTAAGATAAAATTAATTATAAGTAAATTACATTTATAAATCAAATAAAATCATTTAATAAAATTATAAACGTTATCATAAACAGTAAGAAACCGCGGGTGTCGGATAACTTCAGGGACGTCATTAATAATGGTTTATAAAATATGTTACCTAACTGAATACCCAAGCGGCACAAAAAAAAATTGTTGACTATGTTAAATTTAAAACGATGATTTGTTATCATTAAATTAAGTTAACCAATTGTTAACTTAAATTCAACTAAAACTCAACAATTTTATTTGTATCGCTTGGGTAGAAATATTTTCTCAAGAACTAAAATTTGTTTTTAGCAAAACGAAAAAAAAGTTATAAATAAGTAAATAAACAAAGTCATGATGATATTATTAACATAATTATCTAAACTATTTACTGCTAATAAGCGTTACAATGCTCAGACAATTAAAATGATATTTTTATATTTTATTATAAATTCAATCTATTTATTCACTTAGAACATCAAAAAACCTTTTTGGCTGTCTGAACCTGGAACCCGACTTTAACGTAATTGAACAGATTTTAGGCAATACTTATCTACAAACGTTAAAAATAATTGTAGTGGACTTTTTTTTTTGTAGTAACAATTTTAACCCTAGAAAATAAAAAATCTACGAACAAATAATTAAATATTCATTTTTTAGTCATGAAAATAGTTGTAATCAATCAGTATTAAACTTCGAATCCAACAGAAAAACCAGTCTAACATAGTTTGTAAAAAAAAAAAATAATGGTTCCGAAACTACTAACGATGATAATGATTGTAGCGTAATCAATGTGTTTATAACTTTGGAACTTAGGATATAATATTTAATAGTGAAACATACTACAAGGAATAACCTGAAAATCAACATGAGATGTTGTGGAAATAACCAAAATTTGTTTGTAGACTGTAGTAGCTGTGACAAAATTTAGTGACAATAAAAAATAAAAAAATAAAATAATAATAATTACTGTCTCGCAATCGAAGCTACATGATAAAAAAATCAAACAATCAGCTCAGAAATAACTGCGATTTGATAACTCTAATTATTGGTTATATGAAGTATTTGGTCCATAGGGTTTTTGAAAAGCATCAAGCGGTAGGATCAGAAGATTATAATTACTATAATTATTAATAGAAAATAAACAGCATGGAATATTCATGAAAATTATCACATAAGCTTACGTCACTACAAAGAAATACGGTGAATGACTATTCTTATTGTCGTTTGTAGCTCCGAAATCAGCAGTTTTTTTCTAAGCGGGATCGGAAGATATGTTTCATTCAAAACAGTTAATAATAGCTAATAAAAAGTGTTAATTTTTTTTCCACTACTACAATCCACTACAATGAATTTTAAATAGTTTACCACTATTTTAATAACGATTTTGCTACCTACTAGTATAAATTCTTGAAGCCCTAATATTATCACGGAAGCTAACGTCACTACAAACAAATACGGTGAATGACTACCCTTATGGTCGTTTGTAGCTTTGAAATCAGCAATATTTTCTAAATAGGACTGGAAGATATACTTAATTCAAAACAATTAATAATAGCTGATAAAAAGTGTTAATTTTTTTCTACTGCTACAATCCACTACAATCAATTTTAAATAGGTTACCACCATTTTCATAACAATATTGCTACCTACTAGTATGAATTTTCGAATTCATAATATAATCACGGAAGTTAACGTCACTACAAACAAATACGGTGAATGACTACTCTTATGGTCGTTTGTAGCTTTGAAATCAGTAGTATTTTCTAAGCAGGACTGGAAGATATGCTTATTTAAAAACAATTAATAATAGTTGATAAAAAGTGTTAATTTTTTTCTAGTACTACAATCAACTACAATTAATTTTGGATGGGTTACTACCGTTTTTAGAACAATATTTCTATCTTTTACTACAAATTCCAAAATCTCATAAATTTTTGTCGTAGCTAACCTTACCATAAACAAATACTGTCGAAGACAATTTTATATAACGTTTGTAGCTCTTAAAGCGATAATTTTTTCCGCCGATGAAGTTAGATTTATTTGATTGGAGACAAGTGATTAAAAGTAATAGTAAGTATGCAATTTTTGTTTTGTTAGTGCAATGAACTTCGATTAATATTAATAAGGACACCTGTTATTTTTAATTTTTAAGAATTACCGTATTTTTTCGCAATAGTTGTGTTACCTGTCACTGTAAACTTAGTCTAGTCATTAATATCTTTTATATATTCTAGTCTCGCTAGAAATGCATTCTATTTTTTTGAGTATCAGTAAAAAGTATATTAGACTTGGGACAGTGAGTACGATTCAATAGAAAATATGCATTTTGTTTTATTACTACTGTAATCAAGTATTATTAACGGTAGATCACTACCGTTGATTTTCATTATGAGATCACCATAAATACTTATGATTTTTAATGCAATTTATTCTTACAAAATAAGTATTTTCATTACAAAAAATTCATGTTTTGTTTTATTTCTAATAGTATTTACAGATTTTTAATAGTAATCTAAAAAGTTTTTGTATTCCAGATATATTTTTTTTATTAATATCCATATATCTATGTATGTATACATTGTCAACCGTTCATGTAGTTAGTTTAGTGACGATTGCATTTTGATAATCATCTTAAGAAAAGTTTATTCTTTCATTTTGCTCGCTGATCAGTTAATAAAATGATTATTGCACTTTCTCCAAAATTATTTGTGTATATTTCAAAACCGTTAAGATAATAAATAGAAATATTATATCAGCAATGAATCAATAGAATTCTATTCTGAAATTGAAAAATTTGTACTTCAGATTCAAAATGTATAGTTTAGTTTTGATAATCAACATGGGGATATAAGTTAAGAACATTCCCAATAGATGGCGCTCTATTGCTTTTCCTGACAATAGCATCAGAAGATGTTCATTTTTAAAGTGTATTAACTCAGTAGCTTCAGCATAAGCATAAGATTATATATAAATTTTTCTTCGTATTAAGACAATATCTTTTTTTAGTTAACATTGATTATAACAGGTAAGTTTATTATTCATTACCTTAACTTGAAAATTAAATAATAATTTAAATCATTTTTTCATTCTTTATTATGAATTCAATTAATAATTAAAATTTTCAGTATCGATATCGATACAACGATTGTAAACATTTAGAAGTTAATTTAATATCACAAATGTTTTATAAAATGTTTTTATAAACTTTACTTGATTCATCTTTAAAAATAGAGTTGCATTTAAAAATATATAATAAACTTGTAATATTGAAAAAAATTTTTATTAATTTTAAATTTAATAAATTTTGAAACATAATTATTCATTTATAGGTTGTTCACGAGGATTACAGTGTTTCATTCAGCTGTGTAGTGTATTTATACTGGGTAAAGACACATAACCTATAATTCATATATATAGTGCGCTTAATTAACGCAATTGATCAGTTCTATTTTGTGAATAAATGCTCATTTATATTATTATATTTAACGTCGGAAATATTTTTCTTGGCTCACAGTGACATTTTTGGTAAGATATTTATTATAAAAGTATGAATAAAAATTTTAAATAATTATCTGTAATACGTTTTTATGCTTTAAAAGAAGTGAAAGATAAAAGTAAAATAATAATTAATTTTATTTTGTTAAATCTTTTAAATTAAATATTTTATTATTGAATATTTCGTTAGTAATTTAATTGCCTACTCGTAAATAAAGCAATATTTAACAAATTATTTATTAAATCATGAAATGAAGTATTTTCTTTATTTTTTCAGATTTTAAATGGACTAATATAATAGTGTAACTGATATGCCGAAACCACCGGTATATACTCCTCAACATATTTATGAAACATTAAAAGAGTGGAATTTCATATCTGATGGTCATTATTTGGCTTACGATGATCCAATTTGGTAACAAGCATCAAAAATATTACCCAACATGAATAAACATTATATTTGGGTGTATATTACCGAAAATCGTCAGCAAGTTTCAGGAAAGATACATGGGTTTGTAGATACTAAAAAAAAAAAAAACAAAAAAACAACGAAAAAAAGATAATTCTGTTTGGCCAATTAAAGTATCTCAAACCCTCCCTATCATCGATAAAATATTCCATTTGAATTTTGATCAATGGAATAAATTAGGTCTCAAATTTAAAAAATACGATGACAGAGATTACAGAGTACTTGAGCCCGGTTGGACGGATAAAATTTATTATTCTCTTTGGGAGAACTTCAAGGTGCCTTGTCCGTTTTCGTTTAATTCTGCAAAAATTTATGACAATGATGACACTTTTTTACGCATAAAAGGTTATTGTGCTGAGTGTTCAAATGAAATCAATTTAGTCAGCGATTCTCCCCCGGATGCTGATGGTATCAACATCCACGTTTCAACATATGATACAAGTGCCATTACTCATAAAAAAAAGCGACAATTGCGTGGTCCTAATCGAGAAATAGTAGTAAATAAAACAAGAGCTACTTCAGTATACGCCTATCAACATGATGAAGCTCGTAGGAGAATGAAGTTTGGCGATCAAGTACCAGCTGATCTTTATGATGCAGGTGTATTGTATACTGCTAAATACCAAGACAAAGTAAAAAAACTAGATTTAAAAAATTTTTCCCACCCAATTCTTGCTGTTTTGGAAATGAAAAATAATCCAGAATATTCTGAAAGTCTGCGAGAAATTGCTATTGATAAGGTCTACGTGATGTACTGGCGACCAACACAAATCTATATGTATAACAAATTCATAAAAGAGGATGAAATTGGGAGTATTTGTATCGATGCCACAGGGGGCTTAATAAAAAAAATCCCAGCAATGGATCAGTCTCAACGAGTAATTTTTTTATATCAAATTATAACTTCATACAACCACAAGCCATTACCCCTTTGTCAATTTGTAACTGAAAAACATGATGCTAACACGTTATTATATTGGATTAGAGAATGGATGAGATCTGGGATTGCTTTACCTAAACAAATAGTATCTGATTTTTCACTCACATTGCTTAATGCGTCGGCCTTGTCATTCAATAATATCTCACTTAAACAGTACGTTGATGAATGTTTTAATCAACTTATCACCAATGAAACCGTTATTAACAAACAGACTATTCTAAGGATTGATATAGCACACTTAATTAAATTTGTGATAGCATGGCCATGTTTGAAAAATAAACGACCGCACAAAGAATTTTATGTTCAATGTGTGGATAAATTAATGCGGGTGAAAACTTTCAAAGAATTTGAATTATTATTAACACACATATTAATAGTAGCAAACGCTAAATATTATGATTCTTGTAAGAATAGCTATAATTATTTGAAGGATTTGATGAAGACAGATAAAGAATTTCCTAAATCTTCTAATACTTTCATTTTTGCTGACTTGTCATCTGTAGATGATCAAGAATTAGATGAAGAAGAAGTAGATAATAAAAACAAAAATGTCAAAAAAAAAAGTACGAGACCAATAGAAACATATTTAGATGAAATGCAAAAAAAGTGTCAAACAAAACAGATAGGCACTGTATTAAATGAATTTTTTAATTTAGATTTTTCTAAAAAATTATTAAAATTATGTAAATATTTCGTATTGTGAACAGCTGTAATTCCTACATTATTCTACAGAGATAAAATAAAATCATTGAATACTATCGAAACGGCAAGTTCTTCATCAAATGAAGAGTATTTCAAAGACCTAAAACATTATATATGTAATAATGAAACTAATCAAAGGATTGACGCATATTTAAAAATACATTTAAACTCAATCGAAGGTGCAATGAATTTATTTGGGGCAAACGTCAATACGACGAAAGTGAAAATAAGAAATAAAATTAATCGTGATGATAGTACCACTAGTGATGAGTTTGACAGTTATGACAATGCTGCTGAGTTGTGTAGTACCGTTCTTGAGACAGAGTCTGAAAAAATGGATACGGAATTTACTGAACGAAGTAGGACAGATAGTAATAATAATTCGAGAGATGCAGATATATCTGAAGGAGCTGATCATGGTAACTTTATAGATGACAATGTCTCTGAAATAGACGTTACTGGTGAGTCGAGTAATGATGATATGTCTAAGAATATGGCTAATAAATTGTGTAAAGTTGGTGATCCTTATTTTGATATAGCTGATAAATTGAACAATGTTGATATTTCTGAGAAAAGCTCAATATTATCTTCTACTCGTTTAGACTCGGTTCATAATTTTGAGAAAAAACAAGAAGATCCTATCGATACATCATCAAAAACTAGTACAATATTAAACGAAAGGATAAATAAATTACGTCAAGTTTTGAATCATAATTATTACAATACTACAATTGATTCTGTGGATAATTCTGAAAATAATAATAATGGATTAATAGAAAATAAATCCAAGATGATACTTCAACCAAATAATAGTATAAATATTTTAAATCATTCTATCAATATAATGAATAACTATAGTTATTTAAATTATGAAGATGGATGGGGAGGACTATTGGATAAAGAAAAGGAAAAAGAAAATGGATATTATGGACAAGCACAACCAGATATCGAAAATCTATTAAAAAAAAAGAAATCACCTAAAAAACTTCCATTAATTGTTAATGGTAATAGCCTGGGACCAACCAAAACAAGTCAAGGACTTATAACACTCCGAAACACTTGTCCTTTCGATTCAATAATTAACTGTATACGTAGTGCTTATGTAGACTGGTATTATTACCATGAATATGTTGATAAATCTGACTGTAAAACGTTTGAAGTCGTAAAGCTTATGTGTTCTGAAGGTGTTAAAAAAAAAGTTTATGAAGCAAGAGCTGAGTGTATACTCCGTTTTGAAAAAGTAGATAAAGGAATTGTAGATTGCAATCTCAATATTAGTAACGTTATTGAGGCTTTACTTGTTGAAGAACCATCCATGATTAATATCATGGTGTGTAGTAAATGTAAAAACAAAGGACAGCTTTCGTTTCCTGTTATATCTCCAAACCTGAAACCTCTATATGAAAATGGTATCAGCAGATTGGAAGATTCAATTTTACAATATTTAAAATCCTACAAACGTTGTTGTACATCGTGTCAATATAAGAATCCCATAAAAACGGAATTAGGACATCATTTAATTATCGACATAGAAGCACTGCAGTGGGATCTATTGGCAGAAAGACAAGGCGTTGTTCAAAATAAATATAAGGAATTTGCTCTAACTGACATTCCGTTAAATATTAATATTTTGGAAAGTGAATTTACAATAGTTGGGGCAATAGAACATGTGCCAATGACACCGACGGCTCATTACCGAGCTTATGTAAAGAGAGCTGGAGGAAATTGGGAATTACATGACGGCGTTACTAAACAGTCAAAAATTAAACACGTTGTTAAAGCTGAGTTGAAAAAGCCAAAGACAATACATGTTTTATATTACATAAAAAAAGCTTAATACTTAATATGCTGGCAAAAGAAGACTGGAAAAGTTACACTTAAAATGTACTAATGGTAATAATAATACTAGTTAAAAATAAAAAAGATTGTTTGCAGTAATAGTTATAGTAAAGCGCATTAGTAATAGTAATAGCTGAAGCCGTACTTATAAGAAAAATATGATATCATTATATCTTACGAGATTTAAGTTAAAAGTAAGTTGATAATTGAAACTTAAAGTATTTCAACACATGTATTGACAAAATAATTGTTTTAATAAAGTATATATTTAACATTATTTTTGATCAAATAATTGATATAATTCTTAAGTGTGGCATATTACCTTTCCCTATTTCCTTTGTATCTAGAGTACAATAATAAAAAATAAAAATTTTCGGTTGGAATGCTCTATTTCTTGCTTATTTCAACAACATTTTATGTTAAAAGTTGAGTTATTAACAATTGTTAATATGAAGTATGAATTTTTCTCTGTTTTCATTTCAGTACAATAAACTGCAATTAATTTTCCATGATTCATGATGACTAATATAACAACATGGATACTCACTCTTATTAGCTGTCAATAAAATGTTTTTGTGGTAACTATCGTCCCTACAAACGAGTAATGGCTAAAACTATTCTTAACATTATTTGTAGCTCTAATACTAACAATTTCTATCTTGCAATGCCGATAGATATATAGTGTCTAGGACAATCGATGGGAACTAATAGGAATCATGAATTTTTTCATGCCTTTACCGTCTAAATTCAGGATTATGATATAAGATTAATATTTTTTTGCTTTCTTAGTATAAATTATTAACAGAATATAAGTCGGTATTATTTTTCCTAAGTGTCAACTGCTTTGAATTTAGCATATCTACCAGTCCTACTTAGAAAGTACTACTGATTTCAAAGCTGCAAACGACAATCACAATAGTCATTCATCGTATTTATTTTTAGCGACGTTAGCTACTGTGGTAATATTAGAAATTCGAGAATTCATATTAGTAGATAGCAATATTGGTAGAAAAATGGTGGTAAGCTATCTAAAATTAATTGTAGTTGATTATAGTACTAGAAAAAAATTAACACTTTTTATCAATTATTATTATTAATTGTTTTTTAATAAGCATATCTTCCAGTCCTGCTAAGAAAATACTACTGATTTCGAAGCTACAAACGACCATAAGAGTAGTCATTCATCGTATTTGTTTGTAGTGACGTTAGCTTCCGTCATAATATTAGAGCTTCGAGAATTCATATTAGTAGATAGCAATATTGGTAGAAAAATGGTGGTAAACTATCCAAAATTAATTGTAGTTGATTGTAGTACTAGAAAAAAATTAACACTTTTTATCAACTATTATTAATTGTTTTTAAATAAGCATATCTTTCAGTCCTGCTTAGAAAATACTACTGATTTCAAAGCTACAAACGACCATAAGAGTAGTCATTCACCGTATTTGTTTGTAGTGACGTTAACTTCCGTGATTATATTATGAATTCGAAAATTCATACTAGTAGGTAGCAATATTGTTATGAAAATGGTGGTAACCTATTTAAAATTGATTGTAGTGGATTGTAGCAGTAGAAAAAAATTAACACTTTTTATCAGCTATTATTAATTGTTTTGAATTAAGCATATCTTCCAGTCCTGTTTAGAAAATATTGCTGATTTCAAAGCTACAAACGACCATAAGGGTAGTCATTCACCGTATTTGTTTGTAGTGACGTTAGCTTCCGTGATAATATTAGGGCTTCAAGAATTTATACTAGTAGGTAGCAAAATCGTTATTAAAATAGTGGTAAACTATTTAAAATTCATTGTAGTGGATTGTAGTAGTGGAAAAAAAATTAACACTTTTTATTAGCTATTATTAACTGTTTTGAATGAAACATATCTTCCGATCCCGCTTAGAAAAAAACTGCTGATTTCGGAGCTACACAATTTTGAAATATACACAAATAATTTTGGAGAAAGTGCAATAATCATTTTATTAACTGATCAGCGAGCAAAATGAAAGAATAAACTTTTCTTAAGATGATTATCAAAATGCAATCGTCACTAAACTAACTACATGAACGGTTGACAATGTATACATACATAGATATATGGATATTAATAAAAAAAATATATCTGGAATACAAAAACTTTTTAGATTACTATTAAAAATCTGTAAATACTATTAGAAATAAAACAAAACATGAATTTTTTGTAATGAAAATACTTATTTTGTAAGAATAAATTGCATTAAAAATCATAAGTATTTATGGTGATCTCATAATGAAAATCAACGGTAGTGATCTACCGTTAATAATACTTGATTACAGTAGTAATAAAACAAAATGCATATTTTCTATTGAATCGTACTCACTGTCCCAAGTCTAATATACTTTTTACTGATACTCAAAAAAATAGAATGCATTTCTAGCGAGACTAGAATATATAAAAGATATTAATGACTAGACTAAGTTTACAGTGACAGGTAACACAACTATTGCGAAAAAATACGGTAATTCTTAAAAATTAAAAATAACAGGTGTCCTTATTAATATTAATCGAAGTTCATTGCACTAACAAAACAAAAATTGCATACTTACTATTACTTTTAATCACTTGTCTCCAATCAAATAAATCTAACTTCATCGGCGGAAAAAATTATCGCTTTAAGAGCTACAAACGTTATATAAAATTGTCTTCGACAGTATTTGTTTATGGTAAGGTTAGCTACGACAAAAATTTATGAGATTTTGGAATTTGTAGTAAAAGATAGAAATATTGTTCTAAAAACGGTAGTAACCCATCCAAAATTAATTGTAGTTGATTGTAGTACTAGAAAAAAATTAACACTTTTTATCAACTATTATTAATTGTTTTTAAATAAGCATATCTTCCAGTCCTGCTTAGAAAATACTACTGATTTCAAAGCTACAAACGACCATAAGAGTAGTCATTCACCGTATTTGTTTGTAGTGACGTTAACTTCCGTGATTATATTATGAATTCGAAAATTCATACTAGTAGGTAGCAATATTGTTATGAAAATGGTGGTAACCTATTTAAAATTGATTGTAGTGGATTGTAGCAGTAGAAAAAAATTAACACTTTTTATCAGCTATTATTAATTGTTTTGAATTAAGCATATCTTCCAGTCCTATTTAGAAAATATTGCTGATTTCAAAGCTACAAACGACCATAAGGGTAGTCATTCACCGTATTTGTTTGTAGTGACGTTAGCTTCCGTGATAATATTAGGGCTTCAAGAATTTATACTAGTAGGTAGCAAAATCGTTATTAAAATAGTGGTAAACTATTTAAAATTCATTGTAGTGGATTGTAGTAGTGGAAAAAAAATTAACACTTTTTATTAGCTATTATTAACTGTTTTGAATGAAACATATCTTCCGATCCCGCTTAGAAAAAAACTGCTGATTTCGGAGCTACAAACGACAATAAGAATAGTCATTCACCGTATTTCTTTGTAGTGACGTAAGCTTATGTGATAATTTTCATGAATATTCCATGCTGTTTATTTTCTATTAATAATTATAGTAATTATAATCTTCTGATCCTACCGCTTGATGCTTTTCAAAAACCCTATGGACCAAATACTTCATATAACCAATAATTAGAGTTATCAAATCGCAGTTATTTCTGAGCTGATTGTCTGATTTTTTTATCATGTAGCTTCGATTGCGAGACAGTAATTATTATTATTTTATTTTTTTATTTTTTATTGTCACTAAATTTTGTCACAGCTACTACAGTCTACAAACAAATTTTGGTTATTTCCACAACATCTCATGTTGATTTTCAGGTTATTCCTTGTAGTATGTTTCACTATTAAATATTATATCCTAAGTTCCAAAGTTATAAACACATTGATTACGCTACAATCATTATCATCGTTAGTAGTTTCGGAACCATTATTTTTTTTTTTTACAAACTATGTTAGACTGGTTTTTCTGTTGGATTCGAAGTTTAATACTGATTGATTACAACTATTTTCATGACTAAAAAATGAATATTTAATTATTTGTTCGTAGATTTTTTATTTTCTAGGGTTAAAATTGTTACTACAAAAAAAAAAGTCCACTACAATTATTTTTACCGTTTGTAGATAAGTATTGCCTAAAATCTGTTCAATTACGTTAAAGTCGGGTTCCAGGTTCAGACAGCCAAAAAGGTTTTTTGATGTTCTAAGTGAATAAATAGATTGAATTTATAATAAAATATAAAAATATCATTTTAATTGTCTGAGCATTGTAACGCTTATTAGCAGTAAATAGTTTAGATAATTATGTTAATAATATCATCATGACTTTGTTTATTTACTTATTTATAACTTTTTTTTCGTTTTGCTAAAAACAAATTTTAGTTCTTGAGAAAATATTTCTACCCAAGCGATACAAATAAAATTGTTGAGTTTTAGTTGAATTTAAGTTAACAATTGGTTAACTTAAATTAATGATAACAAATCATCGTTTTAAATTTAACATAGTCAACAATTTTTTTTGTGCCGCTTGGGTATTCAGTTAGGTAACATATTTTATAAACCATTATTAATGACGTCCCTGAAGTTATCCGACACCCGCGGTTTTAAAAATAAAAAATTTTATAACTAGAAAAAAAAAATTGTCAACGAGGAAGAACCGTCAGTAAAGCACCCTCAGCGTTTTCGCGCTTGAGGTGTGGAAAATTTCAAACTTAAAAAAAATGTTCGTGTAGATTTTTCAATTTTCTAGAAGAGTATTTTTTTAAAAAGATCAAAAAATAAAAACTCGAGGTACAATTCGAAATGAAATTTTAAGATAACTTATTTCTTATTTGAAAATTTTTACAATCCTCATTAATTTTTGATTTTTATAAACAATTTTTCGAAATCTAGACGAGTATTTTTTTTATTTTTCGGTTTACCGCTATTTTTAACCGTTACCGGCTATTTTTAAATAAAATATCTTGTAAGTTAAAAAAAAAAACAAAAATTTTTGAGTTTTAAAAAAATACTCATGCAGATTTTTTAATGTTCTAAGCGTGTATTGTTTTTTTTTTTATTGAAAGATCAAAGATACTTGGATTATTATTTTAAATAAAAATTCAGAAATTTATAATCGGTTGAAAGTAAATTCGTTTTTTTTTTTTTACAAGACATTTTATTCAAAAATAGCGGGTAACGGTTAATTTTCGGATTAAAAATTGGAAAAATTTGGTAAATCCAAAAGTGCACGACTCTTAATGCTCATTTGATCGTGGAAAATATATAAAAAAAAAAGTTTTGTAAATTAAAAATAAAAAAAAAAAAAACAGTAGCGAAAAAGAGGCAAACTGAATTTTTCGACGGCAAAGCACTCTCCAATGCTGCGCATTAAGAGTCGTGCAAAAGTGAAAATTAAAAAAAATGTTCGTGTATATTTCGAAAAATTGTATATAAAAATCAAAAAGTAATGAGGTTTGTAAAAATATTCGAATAAAATGTAAGTAATCTTAAAATTTAATTTCAAATTATACCTCGAGTTTATATTTTTTGATCTTTTTAAAAGAATACTCGTTAATAAAATTGAAAAATCTACACGATTCGTGTAACACGAGCATTTTTTTTAAATTAAAAACTTTTTTTTCTAAAGTTATAAGATTTCTTTTTTTTATAATGGCGGGTGTCGGCTAACTTCAGGGTCATGTACTAATGTATTGGATTACCCAGTAGGGACATGCATTCAGTGACATCGTTTTGAGGTTGTGATATATATGCAGTGTGTTATCCTACAATAATCCTACAATAAAATTTAGATGAAATATATGTGAAGGCAAACTATTCGTAACGTGATTGGTCGAAAGCAAAAAAATATATGCAAACGACACAAAAATATACATTAAAATAAATATATGAAAAACGACACGCGCGCGCTTGCGCGCGAAATACGTACGCTAGTATATTTAAATACAGTACACGTGTACCTCGTTTTAACCTAATTTTCATACTATTATTCTTTGATACCATGGAAGTCAACAAAAAACGGAAATATCATCCAACAACTGTTTATAAACATAATAAAAATGTCTTCGAGCAATGGTTAAGTGCATACCCTCAAGATTATGGGTTTAAGATGTTACCAAAGACACTTTTATATACTGAGGTAAAGTATTTGAGAAAAACAAGCTTTCTATTTTATTATCAACCCCAACCTTTTACATATATATCATTATAACTCAGATTATGAAGTATGTTGACATTTCCAAATTGTAACCAAGCTTGAAATAATCATTGGGTGAATTATAATATTGAGGTTATGAAATTTTGCGTTGGAATTGTTCCGATCGGGAGCTTTATGCACCGTTAACGAATGGATTCGGCTTTTGAGAGCTTGGGTTTGAACCCGACTCAAAAGATCCCGCCCTGCTTCTAATCATTATTTTCTACATAAAATTTGCTTTAATTTCATATAATTTGTCAATAATATTTTTTATATATTCATGTAAATCAGTGATTGTTACAGCCTCGTTAAATAATTTTTTTTAGTTAGTTAGTTCTTAAATAAGGCATCGGGATAACCTAATTTTTTTTTTTAAGTCAATTTTTTTAGACTTGATTAATATTGTATCTTACTGTTACCTTACTATCAAGTCTGATCAAAAATAATTGTTAATAATCAAAAATGAAATGATTTTTACTACTAATAAATACTTAGGATGCTACTATCTACAAGTTTTTTAAAAAACTTGGTTTGAATTATAATCTGTAATTGAAGATTCTGAATTTCCTAGCTTTATTTATTTAATTTTAGTTCATTTGTTTTTTGATATAATTTATAATTACAACTTTATAACCTTGAAAGTATGCATTTAAAATTTTTAATTTCGCAGGATACCGGATTAGAACTTGATGATGATAATCCTATTATTCCACCAAATGATGCGGCGCACTCATCTCAAAATAATTCAAACATAAGATCTAATCAACAGATTCAAGAAAATCTTGATAATTTAGAACCTTCTACATGTAATTATATCAATAACTTCTCTGATATAACTGTTGATCCTGGTGATAAGTCGGTAGATCTAGAGGTTAACGACACTATAAATAAATGTCGCAGTGGAAGTGATTGCCATGATTATATAGTTGATATCGATGCTAATAACCACAAGAATAATGACGACAACAGTGAAATCGAAGTCGAATACGATACCGAAGACGACGACGAAACCGACGTGGACAACAACACCAACACTGACGACACCGATGATGACGACGACGATGAGTGTTATTCTCCAGAAAATAAATCTATATTTCAAAGCCACATTTTAGATATACCATTAGTTCCTCCAGAAAAACTGAGCCCTAATGATCATCTACTTTCTATTATTACGATGTCAATCAGACATAATTTATCATATGAGGCAACATTGGACATTTGTAAATGGATCAATACGACGTATGATTTGAAATGCTTGCCCACTACTAAAGCAGCACTGTGGTCTGTGCTTGAAAAAGACAAAAGATTAATAACCTACCATATGTACTGTCGTAAATGTGAAATGTGTTTAGGAGAAGGTCAAAATCCAACCGAAGACTGCCATTGCCATGACTGTGGACCGAAACGGAAAAACGTAAATTTGGGTTATTTTTTAACTCTCAGTTTATACTTGCAAATTGCAAATTTGTTAGCTACTCCAAATATTACGAAGTCGTTGGAGTATCGATTTACTCGAGTAAAAAAAAACGAAGATGCTATTGAAGATATTTATGACGGGGCTGAATATAAAAAACTTTGCTTACCTGGAATGTTTCTAAGCAATCCTCATAATTTTTCATTTACGTTTAATACTGATGGATGCAAAGTATCAGATTTGTCAAAATCAAGTGCATGGCCTATCTATGTTCAAATAAATGAATTACCGCCACAGTTACGCAAGAAACACGTCTTACTTGCTGGAATATTTGTCGACAACATGGAGCCTTTAATGAATAACTACTTGAAACCGTTCATTGATCAAATTAAAGTGTTGTATGAAAAAGGGATTATTTGGAAACCAACACTTACTACTGAAGTGACATCAAAATTTGTAACGCTCATAGGATCAGTAGACACACCAGCACGATCAGCAGTGTTACAAATGAAACGGTTTAATGGTTTGTATGGATGTACTATGTGCTTTGCATTAGGTGAACATGTCTCTAAAAAACGAGTATACCCTGTAAGTCATAGTTTTGGTCGTTTTAGAACAGATGAAAATATTCGTACCGATATGATGAAAAGTTTTGATCTAAATCAAGAAGTAAATGGCGTCAAAGGGCCATCAGCATTAATGTTACTACCTTTATTCAATTTATCTAAAGGCATGATAGTTGATAGTATGCATTGCTGCTTCCTTGGCGTAGCAAAACGCCATACCAAGTTATTATTAAAAAAAAAATTATAAATAACAAAAAGAAAAAGAAAGTCGTCGATTATTACATTGGTCACCCTGAACAAAGAGAAAAAATTAATTCAATATTTTTAGCGATAAAACCACATAATATACGTTCAAGATTGCCTAGGAATATAAATACAATTTCAACTTGGAAAGCTTCCGAGTGGCGCAATTGGTTAGACTGTTGTGTTATTTGTTTAAAAAATATCCTTCCCAAAAAATATTTGGAACACCTTGCACAATTCGCAGAAGCAGTAAATATATTAAACAGCGATTCTATCACACTTGATAAACTTGGATATGCTGATTACTTATTAAAAAATTACGTCAAGTTATTTCAGACATATTTCGGGTTAAAAAATATGACTTATAATATTCATTTGCTGACTCATCTAGTTGATAGTATTCGCAATTGGGGTCCTTTTTGGGCTCACTCAACATTTTTATTTGAATCCTGGAATAGAAAAATTGTAAATAAGATAACAAGCCCACACTCACGATGTAATCAAATATCAGATAGATATCTGTTATCAAAGTATCTTCTGAGCTGCATTGATGATAATTCAATATCTGAAGAAACCCAAGAAAATATAAGAAAACTCATGAGAATCCCATTAGTTGCAGATGGTAATCTAAAAATGATAGGAAAAGGAAAAGCAACAAAAATTAAGCCAAGCGAACCTGAAAAACGGGTTCTTGCTTAATTAGGATATAATCCTGAAAATTTATATTCATATTCGAAGGGAGCAGTCAATGGAGTTAATTTTACTTGTGCCAAAGAAAAAGAAACTAAATTTTGCAATTCTTTTATGCATATTGATAATTTAGGTTTCGGAGAAGTACTTAAATTAGTACATTTTTTGGTAGAAAATACTGAAATTCATGGGGTATTCTTGCTAAGATTAGGTGATATTTGTCATGATTTGAATGTATGTTATATTAAAAAAGTAAAAAGTACAGAAGATATTGCTTTCGTCGATGACAAAGCTGTAGTTAGTCCTGCAATTAAAATATCGCTCAAAGATGAATCATATATTTTTAAAATACCAAACTCATGGGAAACGGATTGAGTTCATTTGGTACTTCAATTACTTTGATGTTTTTTTTTTTTTTTTTTTTTTTTTTTTTGGAAGAGGGTGAGGGAAAAATGCTATAACGCACCGTAGAAGGCAATACCCATATGAAAAGCATAAACTGCTCTCCATATGCATATTGCCCTCCGTGTGCCGGGCTCCTCCCCCAAGGATGTATCATTAAGATAACTGTATCCCTGGGGGCCCTACCGGCTAAAAACCTCACTCCCTTCCTTCTTCGGACCTAGTACTGCGGGACCGCGCAAGCATTACTTCGCAGTACTAGTCCTCCTCTTCTTCTCTCCGTCGCTTTCTTTTTTGATCAATTCTATTCCATTTCTTCTCTCTTTTTTTCTTTCAACACTTCTCGGGCGTAAGTCGTCATGGTCTTAAAATTGTCTGCCGTCGCCAACATCCAAGGTATCACCAGGTCAGCGGCATTTGGCACTTCTTTCTCCTCCTGAAAGCGCAGCCGTATTTCAGACCAACGCTGACAGAAAAAGAAAGTGTGCTCGGCAGAGTCGACAACTTGCGGACAGTACTGACAATAAGGATCGGTTCGGATCCCCATGCGATACAAGTACTCATTAAACTGGCCATGACCGGACAGAAATTGGGAAAGATAGTAATCTACCTCTCCTTCTCTCCGTGTAATCCAATCACGGACTCGTTTAATGAGCCTGTATGTCCAACGTCCCGTTTCCGCAGATTCCCATCGCTCTTGCCAGAGTTTCAGGGTCTCCTCGCGTTCTCGAACCTTAACTTTGTCCAACGGTTCTTCCCCAGCCCGACGGGCATCCCAGATGCGCTTCCTCTCGAACCCCAAAAGGTCGATTGGAATCACACCCGCGATGACCATCACGGCTGCTTCCGAAACCGTACGGTAAGCACAAGCTACCCTCAGCGCACCTCTTCGTTGAACGGATGCCAGTCGTCGACGATAACTTTCTGCTTTGAGTGACTCACACCAGATTTCTGCTCCGTAGAGCATTATCGAGTTTGAGACGCTCATGAGAACTCGTCTACGGCTGCTCCTCGGTCCTCCGACGTTAGGCATCAACCGAGAAAGACTCGCTACCAACGTTGTCGCTTTTTTAGCCGCACTGACAATCTGATCGCGAAAAATTACTTTGATGTTACTTGAATAAAAATATCTCTAATCATTTTTGTTCTATTAGTAATAGCATTTTCTAAAGTAAGTAGCAATTATTTAACAAAATTCTTTCAGCCATCATTAATTGGCCATAAAAGCCACATGGACATTTTTGTCAATTATTTTTATTAAATAAATAAATGTTTCCATAAGTTTATAAATTTAAAAAAAAAATTTGATAAAAATAACGAGTTTATTTATTTTACTCTAATGCATGATCTGTAATTTTACAAAGGATAAGATTTATAATTGATCTTTAGTTTCGCTTCGAATCTTAGCATCAAAGATGCAAGATACGATTTGTCATGGAAAGTTATCTAACCGTTCAAATTCAGTCATTTATATTTTAGAATACAGAAAAGTTTAATTGATATTTACAAGTATCTGAAATGGCCAGGCTCGCTTTATGTTAGCTTTTACTTGCCTGTTCCAAGTCAACTTTCTGCAATTTCAAAATGTTAATAAAATGATTACTAATTGAATTTTTGAAAAGTCAACATTTAAAAGTTTTCTTAAAGTTACCAATGGAATGTTAACAAAACTCAACAAAGACTGTTAGTAAATAGTTATCATAAAATGACGTGATAAATGGTGACTATTTGGAGATGAATAAAAGTTACCACTTCAATGCTGAAAATTTGTTATCCGAAAATGTTAATTAAATGTAGACTTTTTTACGTTATTTAAAATATAACATTGAGTTGTTAATATTTTGTTAATTATTTTAGGTGAACATTTTGTTATATTTTAATGTTAGCTCTCTTTTTACAATTCGCAACTGAAAAATGTTGCCATTGTTTACATCATTTTATGTTATCTTTTTTATAATTTTATCTTATTTACGATGCCATTTTTTAATGTTGTGGCTCGCGTGTTCAACATGTCGATCATTATACATCAATGTGTGCCCAAGAAAACGATAAATGCCTAAAAATAACTTTTAGCTATTTCTCAATTACATAATAAATCATTAAAAATAAATTAAATTAAAGTAGTAATTTTTTCAGTTTACAATAAAATATGCTAAGTATTTTGTTTTTGTTCATTTACATACTCTTTATTCCACTACTATTTATCCTTTCCACAAGCCTTCAAAAATTTAACAATTTGCTAGCATTAAGTCAACATAAATATGTTTAATTTGCTAACATAAAGATAACATCCTGAATCTTATATGTCAACATAAAATGTTGTCAATTTGTTATTTTTTTGGTACCAAAAATCTAATTGCTATTTACTCACCGATAATGCAATTATTGATTAGAGGAATACGAGCAACCTGCAGTCACTACGTGACTGTCCAAATATCACTACTAAATTTTCAAAATAAACAGAAAAAAAGAACTTTTTGCCGCCAAAAATTTTTACTTGCTTCAAGAAATTTTACGTATTATGGATTGAATTCAAAAATTCTCTTGGGGCGGAAAAAGATTTTTTTGGCAAGAAATCATTTTTTGCGCCTAGTAATTTTTTCTAGTTTTAAATAAATTTTTATTTTTAATTCACAATGCTAAAAATTTCTTGGGATAAGTAAAAATTTTCTTTAGTCGAGTAAAGATTTTTCGCGTCAATGAATCCTTTTTTTTCTGAATACGCTTTTTTGGCTTTGAGAAGCTTTCTAAAACCAAAAGGGAGTATGAAAATATGTCATTTTAGAATTAGTAACACGATACAAATAATATAGCTATATATTCGGTGACATTTAATCATATTTAGTGACTGAGTAATTAAAATATTTATTTATTTATTTATTTATTTAAAGAAAATGAATACGATCGTCTTTTTTTCTTGCGTAATTTAAATGTAATTCAAATGATATAGATAAATCTATTTATCTCAATACTTGGCAATAAAAAAGTTTGAACTATGAAAAGGCACAAATTCAATTCAAAACCTTTCTAACGATACCAAATTTAATAACATTAACTAATTCTATTATACAGATATGCCGGGAACAAAATTTTCCTTCTTCTCTTAATAATATAGATAGATGATTTCAGATAATTATTTTATATGAATGATACATCTCAATAATAGTAAAATTTTCAATTTGTGATATCTTGAATACAATTTAATTTTTTAAATTTGTCACTACTGCCATCTTTTGATAGCATCTTTCATTGCAAGAATCTTTGATTGCAATATATCACAGTAAGCTACGCTTACTAAATCATATTCATACACTTTCCCGCCACAAAACGTCACATCGTTCAACAAAAGAAATAATTATACAGGTAAAATATTTATAAACCATACTAGTCATTGATAATAAGTAAATATTTACATTTTTAATTGCTATAAATTCTTGTAAGTAAACAAATGCGAATTATGTTACTCTAAACTTTTCTTAAGTAACAGGAATCATGTATAATCTAACATAATAACCGATCGTTTAAATGATGAATTTTTGCTTGCGTTTTAATAATCCTTATTATTCCAGTGATTTCTCTCATTAATAATTGCTGCGTTAATTTTATATCAATGTGAAAATACTTAAGTTTATCTATAAAGTCAATAACACATATGTAAATAAATAAATAAATAAACATACATATATATATATATATATATATATATATATATATTTGCTTATGAGTGAACTGTAGAACTTAATTGAAATATTATTTCTTTTTTGCTAATTTATTATAAATTCGGTTAGTTTCAACAGGAATGGCGGAAGTTCCAAACCGCTGCTTAATTAAAAACTTACAAAATGATCGAGAAATGATATTGCCTATTTCTGCTGTGTTTGTGAGAGATACTAGAACAGAGTTGTTAAAAGTTGCAACCGAAGCAGAAATTGAATCACATGCACCATTATATATGCAATCAGGAGAATATGTAATAGAAATTGAGATGATTCATTATGCAGGTAATTATACAAATTTTCAGAAATATGTCTGTGTTGCCAAATGATTTTTTAAATTGTACTAGAAATTCGAAATATCGGGCAGTTTTTATGATTTTATACCTTGATTACGTATTATAAAATAAAATTTTCTGAAAAAATGAACATTCAGATTTTTTTAATATTCTCTACATTTCTTTTTTTTTCGAATCTAGTTTTATTATATGTATGATAAGGTTTAATATATTTATTTAAAGTTTGATAAAAATTCAATTTATAAAACTACGTGAGGCACTAAAGTGTTTTCGAAAATTTATCAAGCATTGTGAACTTCCTTAGTATTTTATAACATTTCATAAAATAATCTCTTTCTTACAGCAACCAAAAAAGTTTTGCTTAGTCTCCAAAGATGTTCTGGAAACAAACGGATACAAATAAAAAAAAAATTGAGCTTGACACCTTTTGTGTCCAAAATTCAAAAGATGAAGACTACTTCTAATGAATTGGAAAAAAAGTTGCCTGCTGCTAAAATAAAAAATAAATGTTTAAAAGTAATTCGACTAATAGACTATATTTGTTGTAAGAATTTTTCGAATTTTACTTCATTCAACTTTTCATTCTAGGAAACAGAGAAATCATTAAAATTCAAGTCAATTGCAATGAGCAATAATGCTATTATGGAAATTGTTGAGAGAAACAAAGAAAATATAGATGTTTCAACGAAAAATCAAAACAGAAGTAAGAGTAATTTTTAGTTATATTTTTGTAAAATAAAAGTTACATAATTCTAAGTTTTTTAAATTATCTTCTACTCAAATATTCAAGTATAATAATCTATAGTAGGAGAAATAAATTTCATAAGTGATCCTACTGCAACTGTTGCAAATTGATTTAATTGGTTGATAATGTAATATTTAGCCTATAATAATAAATTAATAATAGTAATAATAATAATGATAATAATAATAATAATAATAATAATAATAATAATAAATTATTTTAACAAAAATTAGAAATTTTCCAATAATAGCAGGTATAAATAAATCCTGAATACCATAATATTCATCAATTTGCAGTGAATGATGGTCACTTTACATTTAGTGGCATCAAACTTGCAGAACAAGCATAAATAGGATCGTGAATCGATCTAGAATGCACGCTTAACATACTACCAACCAAAAAAATAAATGGTGCTGTATTTAATAAATTGAGTAAGTTGATATGAAAAAATAAAAAAATCAGTTATCAATTTCGTTACTATTGCTTACAACACATACCAGCATGTACATTAATATGATTTTTGAAAGGAATTACAATGTCAATCTAAGTCTATCAGTTCTTTGATCATATGCCTAACAGAATCAAACTGGTTTATTTCTTTTCTTATAATTCTGTAATTATTTTTTATAATTTACACTCCCTTTTAATATAATACTATGTTTTCAACAAAATTAATGTAGTAAAATGATTTAATTTTGTATCTTCGATTAATTTTATTTAATCGATTTCTCTGAGCCATTTGCATAGTATATTAATTTATTCATTTCTTTATCTGTAGGGTAATTTGAACGATGAAAGTCTTTCGATCAACGAGAATACAACAAAATCGAGATCGAAGATATCACCACCATTTTGTCAACTGCAAATGCATCATTCACTAATTAATAATGACCAGAATGATCAAAATAAATCACGTACTATTGCACCAATATTAAATAATTTAAAACTTGGAAATCAACGTCCTGTATCTGACTCATGTTTAGAAATTTCTTTAGACAATGGTCAGTATCAAGTTCCTACTGGTTCTCCAAGATCACATTCATCTCATGGAAGTGCACCATCCAATCGAGATGCTCAGGCGTCAACTCCCCAAGACATTCTGAATACTCCAAGATCACAACCACTTCGTATTAGTACACCACGCAGTCACGATACTCGTACATCAAGACAAAATATTTGTAACACTCCAAGATCACATTCATCTAATGTTAGTAGAACAGGCAGTTATGATACTCGTAGATCAACTCGTCGAAATATATTAAATACTCCGAGATCACATTCATCTCACGTTAGTACACCTTGCAGTCGCAGTACTCATACAACTAATAGCAAAAATATTCTGAATACTCCAAGTTCACACTCATCTCTCATTAATACACCATCCAGTCAGGGTACTCATATATCGACACGCCAAAATATTCTGAACACTACAAGGTCACACTCATCTCACGTGAGTACACCACATAGTCGTGGTACTTATATGTCAACTCTTCAAGACATTACCAACATTCCAATATTCTGTCCACTTCATGGACGTACATCACTTAATCGAGGGACACATATCTCACCTAGTCGAGGTACACATAACTCAAATCAAGACAATTCACATGTATCGAGTTCCCGTTTATCTCATAGACAAACACCAACGAGTAGAACTTCTCTGAATTCACGATATTCACGATCAAGATCGCCTAAATCTACTAATGGAAGTACTCGTCAACGACTTCCTTACTCTCAACAAAGTATGCAATCAAATCATCAACGTCATTCTCGTCAGTCATCAAAATCTCCGGATAATTTTCAACAAAGCTCTTCTTTTGAAAATGATATTATGTTATCAGAATCATCTCATTCATCTCGTTACTCTAGTCAAAGTAACTTGAGTGATTTAGATGAAACTGTCAACATATCGCAAATACGACAGGGTTTAAGTTTATCTCGAAAGAAAATAATTGCTGACGTAAAAAAATTCCTTCACGATAATCGTCGTGGGTCACCAACCAACACGTAGTGGAAAAGTAAGTGCATTGTTTTTATCATATCTAACACTCTTGCAATGAATTGAAAATTATACTTTTTTGTAATTTAATATTTTAACGTTCGTATCCCTTTTTTTCTAGAAGGATACAAACACAATTTTGGCCATTACCAAAATCATGTAGAATAAAAATGAATACATACATTCTTTTACTTCTTCTTATGATTTTTTTCCGAGTCATAAGACTTAATTTAATAATATTAATTTCAATTATTTCACAGGTGAAAATAGATGGGATTCTTCTCGACGCGAAACACTTTTTAAGAGCTCTCTCAGCGAAAAAAATGAGATTGCGAGCAAACCGGCTAATGCGGGCTTATTGGTCTGACGAAGAAAGAGACCGTCTTATTACTCGAAAAAATAAAAGATTTTCAATGGCAAGAATTGTCAGCTCGCAGAATTACAATGATCTCATTCATTTGTGTTATTCTGTTACGTCCTCGTCACCCTTCAAATATATTTCCAAGAACGCAACCCAAAATTTATTATTATTCGGGGAAATGCCCGGCATGATCTAAATATACGGACCATCCCGTATGATATATATATAATTTGACTCTTAAATAATTATAAGTTATATTCATTAAATATATATGTATGAATATGTGAGTCGGGTCGTGTACACATACGTAATTATTTTTGCTTGTGTGTGTGCGGGAGACGCATATGTGTATATATATATATATATATATATATATATATATATATATATATATATATATTTAACTTTGCCTATTAATATTATTGAGTAAATGCCTGATAACATTTAAAGTATGGATACATATACGGATCTGAACACAATAAGTACTTTAAATACACATTTAAAGATATGAAGATATATAGGTGTACATAGATAGCCTCGGAACATAAATAGTTTATAAGAATTTCTCTTCAATAAATTAAATCATTATATTCAAATAAACATTTATACTCGGGTATGCGCAAGTGTCGCATGTATGTGTATACGTGTATATACATACATGGATCCATGCGTGGGTGTAGGTGTGAATTAAATACCAATATGTGGTTTCCACAAGTAGATATTCACAATAGTAATATACAGCATTTACATATATATATATATATATATATATATATATATATATATATATATATTAAGCTTACGGAATTAAAACTAAACGAAAACTAACTTACGGAATTATACAAAATATTAAACATTGCATGTATAACTTTTACATATATTTTTTTTATACAATTGAATTAAACAGTAAAATTATAAATACATTATACTGAAATACTGCATGCATGCCATTCTACATACAAACAAATCAATCTGGAATGCAGCATGTATAACATACATAATTATAAAATTTACTACATTATATATTATAAGTACACCATATTGTACGAAAGAGAGCATACGAGTAGTCGAAACAAAACAATTGAGTGGGCGTCGGGAATACCATGCGGTAACCTGAGTACCAGGTGGAGTTAGATAATAAGAGTAAGGCCCAGATCAACTTAAAGAAACGCCCGCAGCAGGAGTAAATTACCAACTTACTCCTGCTGCTGCCCTAATACTAAAAATCAAGAAAAGACCGTTCAGAGGGCTGTAAAACCCCCCAAATTAAAGAATAAATTCATAAAAATAGTAAATTCAATAGTTATTTTGTATCTATAATATTTCGGCTTTGCACTTTTCAAAATTTAACTATAACTTTATATAGTTTATTGATTAATAAATTTATCCGATGATGACAGCATCTTAGATTTGTTTAAATAAATGAAGTTGCTTATAAAACATATTATGTTTATTTAAATAAATAAAGATTCTCGGTATTTCGTCTCCGATAACGCCGGAAGACCTGGGTCATCGATAAAGATTTTTGATGAATGAACAATAACTATGGGAGAGCTGCTCCGCGTCTTTTCTCATAGCCCCTACCATGGGGGTCCATCTAAAGTTACAAAGTAAATAAAAGTCTCTGCATCCGTTAATTAGTAGTTCGTTTTTATACTTCGTTGCCGTCGGGTGTGACCCCGTTTTTGAAGTTTGAGTACAGTTTCGGGTGTGATCCACTTTATATCCAGCAAGGATTTCAATATATTTTTCAAGGATTTCAATATATTTTTCAAGGATTTCAATATATTTTTTATAACAGGGATTTAAAAAAAAAAAAAAAAAAAAAAAAAAAATTTAAATTAATTTTATTTGTGACTTAATATTTAAAATTGAATTGGATTCGACTGCGCTCTCGGCCCACGCATTTCCGTTGCCCCCACGCCGTCGACGATCGATAATATGGGACTCTATTAATTTATTGGTACGCTTGGCCGTGCGACGAATGGGTACTCTACGGGGGCCCCGAGTCCCGCCGTTTCTACAAATTTAAATTTGGAAAAATTTTGGATGGTACAAGCCTGACATGAGATTGAGAGTGGGGAGCTGCGGGCTTCGCGGCGCACAGAGAGGCACTCGAACGGCACTCACTGCCTAGACCTGGCCACGATCACTTGCATCAGAAATTTCAAAAAAAAAATTTTATATTCAATAAAATTAAATATAAATTAAATACTTACATGGTGAGTCTTGAGACCCCAGCCAATTAAAACATTATAAAAGTGAGTTTCAAATAGCGAGAATTTAATTATCAAGAGATCTACGGCGAGTTGTGAAAACCCTGCACTCTTGGATATCTCAAAAAAAATTTACGGTGAGTCTAAGTCTGACCCCGGACGCCATTTTAAACGTCACGTTGTGGCAATTGTAAAATTTCATCAAAGAAACTTTTAAAAAAATATTTTTGCGCTGAGTTTCATAACCGCGTAATTAATAAAGAAAAATTTTACAAATTGGCAGCAGGAAAAGGAACGTGAAAGTTATCCAGCGTCAGCAAGCTCGGGCGGCGTCCCTCCTCCCACCTAATGGCGTCGGCAACAACATCATCAACGACTTCGGTAAATTTATGAAGACCATCTTAAAAGATTTAAACCTTTTTAATTTAAAAAAAAAAAAAAAAATTAATATTTATTTATATTAAATTTGAAAAAATTTCATAAATACATAAAATAAAAAGTTATCGGTTTTTCGCGGCGTGGGTTCGAAAGCGTTCGGTCACCATTTTGTGTAAGTGTCTGGAATTGTCTTGATTAGGTAGCGTCATATTAAAAAAATTTTTCAGTTAAGTCTAACGACCACTGATTAATTATTTAATAATTAAAATCGTAATATTTAAATTTAATTTAACTTAGTAGGCATTCTTCTAGAGATACTGAGTCCCACCGACCGTTCTCTAGAGGGTGCTGGAACTTTAGTCCCTGAAAGTGACCTTGGTGCTGAGTCTCACCGACCGCATCACTGGGAACTTTATTAAGGAAAATTTATTAAGATAAAATTTAAATAAAATAAAATTTAGGCAAGAAAGACAATCCAGAACTTCAGGTGTTATTTAAGATTTTATAATTGCGGACAGTTTGTGTGTGAGAGTATTGAAATTTATCTATTTCCTCGCCAGCAAAATTTGTTATATATAAAGGAGAAAATAATTGTTATACTAGTTGAAGGAATTTTATATTTTAAATTAAGTCAAATTTTAAAACACGTAAATATTGTCGGGAAAATTTAAACCTTATTATTGTTAAAGTATTTAATAGTAAGTTAGAGAACATATCTGTTGCCACATAAATAGTATAAATAAATTTGGATATATTTTATTAAATTATAATTACTGAAATAATTATTTCTCAATTGACTAATGAAGCTGAGTCCAACCGACCGCTCATTAAGTGATTGAAATTGTAATATTTAAAACGTAACTCTGCAGCTGTGTAGTCCAGCCACGGTAAGGAAATTTTCAAACTCGTCTTTGAGATTTCATTTCTCTCTGCTCTGTTTTGCCTTGCACACGATACTGGGAGATCGTGCAATTTACTCTCAGTGGCGCCCTTAGAACTTTTGAGTTCAAAAGGTGTCCAAATTGTGACCTCGTAAGCCTCGTCGTCAAGACCACGGAAGTCGGGGGGTACCCGGTTATATTTGGCGCCCAACGTAATAATTTCCTTGCCATGCAGAGTTAGAGTTTTTTTTAAATTTAAAAGTAGAGTCAAAAAAAATTAAAATTAAATTCTAAAAAAAAAAAAAAAAAAAAAAATTTTTTTGTAATAAATCCTTCATTATACAAAAAATTTGCTGGTGAGTGAGAGAGGAAAGTTAGGATTGAAAAATGAAAATAACGCGGGAAAAATAGCGTTGAATAAAACACGTGAAGGCAGTCGAGTTAATATTTTTAACTTTGATAGTACGTTACTGATTGCTTGCATAGCAACAGTAGACAAAAATAATAAAGAGAGACGGAAAATATCAATTCTCTGACATAAAATATTTTATTAAAAATAATATTAAATATTCTACACTTGTGTTGTCCATAACTAAATTCAATGTCAGCTTGATTAGTAATATAACTCGGTATTAATAATGTCAAAAACAAAATCGGGTAAAGGTATTTCCACACGGTCACAAGTCCAAGGAGACGATTTATTAAACTTAGATTCACAGAATCTAACAGGCGGTAGTAAATTAATGCATACACCTCCGGGAAATACACCGGGATTCCAAACGCCGACAGAACAGACGGCAAATGATACAATTCACAAAACACTTATAGAGCTCTCACCAAAACTACCGTTACCTAGAGTTCCGCCTCCACCTTTAAATATCCATGATCCTCAAATTCAAAACAATACACAAGATCAATCCTGGTCTGAGACAGATGCTAGCAACGCTCTTACTCCTGGTTTAGCTCCAGTGTTGGCTCGTGTTCATGCTAGGATTGACAATTTAACAACACAACTTCGTACACAAGGGGAAATGAGTAACATCCACGTGGACGCGTTAAATCGGCTAACTGATGCGGTAAATCAGTTATTTTTACGGGAAACAAGTTCCAGTAGATAGTTACAGTCCGGTAATCATTTAGCAGGTCGAAGTCAAGAGGGATCGTTTGTCAGAACAGTCGACCCTACGGGTCTCAGTCTTGGTGGGGTGGAGACAGTGCATTTTGCACTGGGTAATAATTCGTCGTCGGTGAATAATATGATACCGTCTATTACAAATCAATTAAATTCACGTGTAAATTTATAGGGAAACTTAAATTCTTTGGCACGATCAAATGATCGTAGATGGAAAGACATTCTGGATCACTTGAAAATGTGGCCATTACGTTTTCCTTTCCAAGATTCATCAGCTAACGAGTTTATCTCTACGGCTGAAGCACATGCTACACGTGAAGGGTGGTCGGATGATGAATTATTACGCGTTATGGGTTATTTACTACAGGATAGAGCCGCGAAATGGTTTGACGTTAATTACACGCGTTGGAATTCATATAGACAATTTAAAGTAGAGTTTGTCAGATCGTTTGGGTCTACTAAGACTGACCATCAGACTTTGTTAGAGTTAGGACAGATGAGACCGAATACTGGGGAAAAGATGTCCGAGTTCGCGTTTAGGATGCAGGCAAAATATCAGACAATGAAAATACCTCCTTCTGAGAGTGAGCAGGTTGCTTGTATCAGGAATCATTTGACTTCTGAAGCCAGGAACTTAGTATTTGCTAGACAAGTTGATAATTATGAAGATCTGTTAGCCGCGATACATGAAGCCACTCAGACGTTAGAGGAGGGAAGTCGCGTATTCGGGAAAGATAAAACCGCAGAGGAGCTAAAATCTTCAAAAAACTGGGAAAAACCACGATTCTCAGCACTCCAGAGTCTGAGAGGTATGGAATTTTATCTTGAATCGGGTCGTGGTCGTCAACCGATAATTATCGAGGAAATTAAAGAGGGTAGGGGTGGTGAACATATCATCTGCGCTTCAGCAGGTGTCCCAACTGCTACTTCTGGTCAGTACGGTCAAAGAAATGATCAGTATCGTCCAAATTACAACACACAATTTAAAGATCAACAAAACACACAACCTCAATATCCTTCAGCTCATAGATCTTATCCTCCTCGTACACAAAATTATTCTAGTCGACAAATATTTTCTAATAATTCAAATTATTCTTCTCAACGTAATCAGACAAATCAATCTCAGTCTAATAATTATATACCGTGGTTACCTAACGCTCCTAGAAATAATCGGCCCTGCTATAATTGCGGTGAGTTTGGTCATACTTTTGATACGTGTACTAATTCTAGACGCGATGTCTGTAACTATTGTAATATGGTGGGACACACAAGACAGACTTGTAGACGATTACAACAGCCCTCAAATCAGAGTGCTCTTCCAGCACCTAATACTGATCAAAATAATGCTAATAGGGTAAATAGAAAAAACGAATAAGGCCAGATCACCCATCTCCAGTGATTCTGAGCCGAACTCGTGGAAATTCGGAGAATAAAATAAGTAAAATATAAGATAATAAATTGATTAATAACGGAAAAATGATGGACAATACAAGTGCGGAAAAATCTATCGAAATTAATGTAGAAAATTTTAATTTAAATAAATATACGGGCCCAGAAGTAGGTAATATAAAAGATTTAAATAATGAAGAAAATGAAGATTGGGAAACTAAAAATAAATCTAAGAGTAAATTAAATAATAATAATTGGAATGAAACCGGTAATGATAATTTAATGGAATTGGTTAAAGATGACTTAGAAGTTGTCTCAGAAATAAAAATTAAAAACGGAAATTTTAGTAAAAACATTTCGGATCCAGGGGATTCAGAAATAGAGTCGATAAAAAATTTAAAAGGTTTACAGAATAATATAATTTTTTATGGTAATAAAGAAAATAAATTAAAAGGAAATAATAAAATTAAAATTGGTCAAAGAATAAGAGTTCTGGCAACTAAAATAAAAAATTTAATTGCGGGATTATTTATTAAAATGTTAATCATTTTGGGATTCGTGTTGAGAGTCGGTTGGGACTTACACGAGAAGTTAAAGTTTAAAATATTTGGTATGGATCTCTTTAATAGAGCGGTTAATAATATTAAGTTTAAAAATCGGAATAAATATCTCTTTAAAAGAGCGATGAGTAAAATAAATAAATTAAAAAATAGAATTATGTTTATGGGAAATTATAAAAATGAAGGGGATCCTTGTCCAGGGGACAATTATGGGAAAGGTTATTTGGAAAATGAAATTAGATTTAATTTAATTAGGGGACCCGTATATAAAGATTTAAAAGATATTTATTGAAATAAAGATTTTATTAATAATGATAATTCTAATTATACAGAATTTATTGATTTTAATGATAAAGTTGACGCGGGAAACTCGTTGGGAACTGTCGATTTTATAACGGGGTCCGCGAGTCACCAAGTAGAGTCAGAAGCACTCAAGCTTACTGACTATCAAATAAATAATAATTTTTCGGGAACAGAAATAAATAATTTATCTCCATTAATTATTTCTATTATAAATAATGGCGAGGTAATTGAGAATGAGCAGATACGTTCAGCACTAAATTATCTAATTTCAATTTTAGAAAATAATTCAAGTATTAACGATCAACTTCAAATTACAGAAATTGGTCCAGAAGATGACCTGGAACCATCGCAAATAAATATTGTAGGTACACCATATCTCTGTGGGTTACAACCCTTAGATACTGATGAAATTGATTATGAAGATGAGGGAGACGAGTGGGAGGAAGAACTTGATCCTGACGTTGATTCTGATGATACTGTTGAGTCTAGCGACCACAGGTCATCGAAGTACGGATCAGAGCAGAGTTCAGATACCCCACCCGCTTCTCCTAAAGCTCGTTCTTCATTTTTACCTAACGTATTACGCAATATTACTCTGCCTTCACGTATCGCGTATCGTTTAGCTTCGCGGAAATCATTTATACCCGGAACTGGACCTAAACCTCCGATAATTACTGCGCGTATTCCTGTATCCGTTTGGATATTCGGTGTTCAGCTTAACGGAATCATAGATACTGGTAGCGAGCGGTCTTATATAAGTTCGTTCGTATACAATCGAATCAGTGATTACAAATCGGGAGAAGTTCAGGTTGATGACACTCAACGTCGTGGTGTTCTTTTAGCTAATCATACGCTGTGTAAGACAGAAGGTGGGGCGCCATTTATTATTCAAGTTGGCGATATTGCTGGTGAACAGTATCTCAGTATACTAGAAAGTCTCAGTCATTCGGTGGTATTGGGTATGGACTTTGCTCTCCAGTTCGGCATTCAGATCGATTGTAAATCTTGTACTTGGAAATTTGACGCAAGCATGGAACGTCGTCCGTTTGAAATTTTATCTTGTCGTGAATCCAAGAATCAGTGTTTGGGTTTGACATCTGTTCAGCGGGTTGATCTTGATAAATTTATTTCAGCTGAGCTCGAGAAATTTCAATCGTTACCTAACCAGGGGCTGATCGATCTAGTTAAGCATGAGATAGTACTGCAACCTGAGGCGAAACCTGTGCGGATTCGTCCATATAGGCGTAGTCCGGTTGTAGCTGCGGAACTTAACAAACAGATTGATGAGTTATTGGAAAAAGGGTACATTCGGTACAGTAACAGTGTTGGTCGTGTTCTCCAATCATGGTGCCTAAGCCAAATAATCAATGGCGTTTGTGTATTGATTATCGTCCAGTGAATAAAATCACGATTCCTCCAGCGCATCCGCTTCCGAATATGCTTCGCATTTTGATTGCACTTCATAAGGCGGTCTATATAAGTACTATGGATCTTCGAGAGGCGTTTTATCAGATCCTCATGGCAGAAAATTCAATTTCGTATACTGCTTTCTCTGTGGAAGGTAAAGGTCAGTTTGAATGGGTCCGTATGCCGTATGGGTTGGCTGGTGCTCCGAGTACTTTTCAAAAGGCGATGGACATTTTGCGAGAGAGGTTTCTTAAGTTGTTGGAGCTGCGAAATTTACCCAGGTGTTGGGCTGAGAAGGTCTTTGCATATCTTGACGATTGGGTGATCATAAGCGAGTCTTATGTAGAACATAAACAGATTTTGTCTCTGGAGTTTGAAATTTTCAGGGAAGTTGGCCTGTTGATAAATCCCGACAAATGTAAATTCGCGAGATCCGAAGTCAAGTTCTTAGGATTCATCGTTGATCAAGATGGTTTAAGACCAGATCCTGAAAAAATTGCTCCGATAATTAAATATCCTCGTCCGACAACTCGTAAACAAGTTCGCAGTTTTTGTGGCTTAGTTAACTGGTATCACAGACATCTCCAGAATGTCGCAAAAGTCCAAGGTCCATTGAATAAGCTGTGCGGTACGACTGCTGAATGGAAGTGGGGTGAAGACGAAGAAGAAGCTTTTGTCTCTTTAAAGCAGGCGCTTTATACAGATGCCTGTGACACTGGACTTGGCGCTTTTCTTGTCCAGCGAGATCCAGATAATGGGAACGAGTATTTGATTATTTGTTGCAGTCGGCCTTTGCGTGGTGCTGAAACTCGATACACGACGACAGAGAAGGAGTGTCTGGCGGTTGTCTGGGCAGTAAGAAAACTTCGTTGTTATCTGGAGGGTGCTCCATTTACTGTCGTTACAGATCACTCTTCTCTTCGCTGGTTACATTCTTTGAAAGATCCGAATGGTCGGTTGGCAAGGTGGGCGATGGAATTGTTGTCGCATCAGATAAAAATCGAGCATAGAAAAGGCACTGAGAACGAGGGTCCAGATGCTTTGTCCAGGATGTATGAAAATCATGATCCTGTTGATTGGTTAGAGGTCAAACGCAATCTTGGAAGTTCTGAAAATGATTGTTTGCATATTCAGGTGCGGAATTGGTATGACGTTAAGAAAAATAATGTCTTGAAATATCCAGAAAATTATTTGGAGTGGCGTGTTGTTGAAGATCGTCTTGAGTACTTCAGACCCGATCCTCTGAAAGAAATAGTAGGTGATGAGAATGCGTGGAAGGTCGTGGTTCGTGAGTCTGAGGTGCTTGATCTGCTGAAATCAAATCATGAGAATCCGGATGCAGCTCATGTAGGACGGGAGAAAATGTATGAACGCCTAAAAATAAAATACTACTGGCCGGGGATGTATAGAGATGTGACTGAGTACGTGAATGAATGTGATATCTGTAAGAAAATAAAATATAAGCAGACTTCGTCACATGCTCCAATGCAAACGCGTCAGCCGATTGCTCCGTGAGCACTAGTAGCAGTTGATGTCACGGGACCGTTTCCTAGGTCAGAAGGTGGTTATAAATACGTTCTGATTGTCCACGATCTTTATACTAGGTTCATTGAAAGTTTTCCTCTGCGCAAACAAGGTGGAAAGAGTGTTTTGGAGTCATTTAAAGATGCTTTTGCTCACTGGGGTTATCCATTGTTTATGGTTACAGATAATGGTCGTGAGTTTATTAATCACCACGTTCGTGATTACTTGAATTCGGTGGGTGTAAAGATGTCAACTTTGGCTATAGCTCATCCTCAGGGAAACCCTGTTGAGAGAATAAATCGCACTTTTAAGCCTATGATACGTGCCTACATTGAAAAGGATCAGTCGGAATGGGATCAGCACCTTGGTGAATTTCAGTTGGCTTACAATAGTGCATATCATGCGTCTTTGAAGTTGTCACCTTATTATCTGGTATATGGTCGTGAGCCTCGGCTCTCTGGTAAAATTTCTGAATTGGAACTGGATGACATTGACGAGTGTAGTCTGAGCTGGAGGCATCGTTTAGATAAGCTAGATCGACTGAGACACAAGGTTGAGGACATTATGCGTACAGAAAGCGAACGACAAGCTCATTATTATAATAAAACCGCTCGGGATGTTCCAAATATTCAAGTTGGAGATAGAGTATTTTATCCTAATCGTAAGTTAAGTAAAAAGTCCGATAAATATAGTAATACGCTAGATTTTAAATACCTCGGTCCTGCGATAGTTAGTTTATTCATTTAATTCTATTTCCCACGTAAAATTTATCAGCTTAATGATATTTAATTATTGACACACTGAATTCAGTAAATTCAATTGGATAGTGTTGAGTTAACAATTTATTAACACCAATAACTTATTTAGAAATCATTCACAATGATCAATATTTAACGAAATTATTTAATCTAACTTAAAATTTTTCAACTAAATTCTTTATCAACACTGGTTGTAGTTATTGGTAGTTTGAAGCTCATTCAAGAATATTGACAGATTAACCCAAACCAAATAAAATATAATTATAATTTATAACGTTATTTTTGAATCTATTAATAAATATTATTCGGATATTTCAATGGGAAATCTTTTTTTCTTGAATTTACTCAATACGTTTGATTGTCAACTCATTTGAAGAATTTTTAAGTTTATTCATCTCTTTGTTTCAATTCATAAACTATTCTTAAAATTGCTAAAATTCAAATTCCTAAAAACTCTATTTACACGGCAGAATCATTAATGTGTTTCACGACGAATGGAGGGCTTGATTCAAGGCCTTTATTTGACTGAGGAATTTATTGATTGATTTTCCGTTGATGATTTCTTTAAAATCCGATTCAGCGTCGGGGGTTCATTGACTGACTCATTTACTAAATTTATAAATTAACAAAACAAGGATTTCTTACTCGAAGCTTCTTTTTTTTTGGAAATGCTCATTTAACTCACCGTATCAATTAAATTAAAATTAACATCCGTCAAATCCATCGAGATTTAAATTCAATTCAAATTAATCCATTTCGAACAAACTCGTACCTAACTCCTAAATCTCTTATCATTTATCCTCCCACCCTTACCCAGGAAAATAGCTATCTTTAAATATCCTAAATACACAATGATGATAGATGGCGACTAAGAGATCGACCCGGGTTGGTCAATGATCATTTTGTTGACTCTCTGAGTGTACTTCCCAATCCCAACAAATAAACTATTACTCTCCTGCTCATTAACCCTGTTCGAACCTACAATGAAAAAGGGGCATTCTGTCAATCAATCAATAAAATTGTTTACCTCCTTCAAGAGTCAGTGAAGGAATCTCTTATCCTGAGTCGGGAATAAAGTCATATCTATATTATTTTTCACTATCTAAATTATTCTATTTCTTGAGAGCATCTTTTTGAAACAAATTTCATTTTCAACATGTTTTCGAACAGAGCCTATGGCTCCAAAGCTACGCAGACCCAAGGGCTCTGTTCCAGAACCCAAATATTGTAATTGCGATTCCTGTACGGAATATGCTAAGATATGTTCTGGTGAACGTTATCATCAACCATTATTAAGACCTAATTTATCGTTTGTATAAAGGGATATTTCCCTTTCAAAGCCATTTCGATTTAGAAAAGTCAAATACAGTCTCATTTCAATAACCGAAGTCGAGAGACCAATACCACTAGTATACATCGGTGAAAGAGATCCACGATTTCATTTTTGCGCGGACAAATTCTTATCCTGTCCATCTCAATTGGATCCTTACAAGGGTGTTCCAGACGACCACATAGAGTTAATAATCTTGGACTAATTTCAGGAAAAGGTACCTCTTTAAATAGGTCCCCCTTTTCCCACCAATGTCAGTAGAAATAACATTATAATTTTTCTTTTCAACGATCAGAGATTATTCCTAGAAATCTGTAGATTTATAAAATACAACACAATAATAATAATATTCCCCATCGGTCCGAATATCACCGGGACGTAACAATTCACTACAAAAAACGAGATTTTTGCCGCATACGTCAAAGCATAATCCTGATAAACATTTATACCAATGGGTAATTGATTTTCTGAAAGTTGACCGAGCTACAAGAAAAAAACAAAAGGAAAACGAGAAAAATGGTGCTCGAGGAGTGAGGTCAAGATCTGTTTTAACAACAGATTTACGATTTTTATTTTACTTTTCTAATCATTTTATTATTTTTTTACGTAACTGAGTATATTTAAAAATAACAGATTATTTCTAATTAATAATGAAAGATAATGTTGTTATAATTATTCTATCTATTAATTATTATCTAAGAATAAAGATTATTTTCTCTATTGTCAACAGTTTAACATTTTCTGTAAGCCATGTTAGTCTCAAATAAAAAAAATTAAGGTAAATAATCTTAAAAACTAATAATGAAGCTTTATTTGTTTCAAAATTAATTTACTTCTCCGTAGATTAGTCAATTATCAATATTATTAATAGCTTTAAGTTGGATGGAATTAAATGTATTCAAGTGCGGCGAATAAAAAAAAATATGGGTATGATTTGGGTATGAAAGTTTCAAAAACATACCCAAAATGTCGGTATGATTTTCGTATAATTTAGGTGTGTTTTCGGAAATATACTGAAAATATACTGAAATCATACCCGAATTCTGAGTATGTTTTAAGTATGTTTTTGGTATGACTGAATTCGCTAGGGAGTCCACAATCTGGATCCAAACGGTGCGCCGATATTTTTGATATTGAGCATAATGCTCAATGCAAAAAACCTAAAATTGAAGAAGCAAGCGGAGTGACTCCATCCAACACCTTTTTGCCGACATGTAAATTGGACGGAAATTTAACCTTTCATCCAGTGAACATTCAACGGGCTGTGGCGACTATTAACGTCAATATAAAGACGAAAATGGTGCCTAGGAAGATTGTTCCGGTTCCTAAACCAGTCGTCGTCGAAAAGGAGGTGGAACTAATCACGGTTCCGAAGCAAGTGAAGCCAGATCTTTAGCGGAGACAGTTGCGAGTGATGCAGCCAGTTTCGAAAAGCCACGAGATGTCTGGACTATGATTCATCCAATAGAAAGGACGTGCACACATATAGTGCTAATTTGTAAATATTTTTCTGTATATATATTTTTTAACTTTTTACTTTTTTTTTTTTTTTTATAAATAAAAATAGTTAGAATTTTGAAAAGTATATTAGGCATAAAAATATAACTATAATGTTAATTTTGTTTTTATTATAAAAATTTTTTTTTTCTTCTATTTTGTATATAATTTTTTTATGACAATTGTTTCCATTTTTTAATAAAAATCTATTTTTTTGTACTAAAAAAGTTTTTTTCAATATTTAAAAATAGTTACAAAATTTTCTTAAATCCATTACTTATAAATAATATTAATCAGTCTTTATAAGAATAATAGTTTTAGTTTATTTTGTTATTTAATATTAATTAGTTTTAATTAATATTAATTTTTTTTTTAATATTTCTAATTTATTACATCTAAGTCAGTATTTATAAATAATTATAAATATTTATTAAGTTTAAGATCAAATACCGCCGAAAATTGGGATTGGAGGTAATTATGCAATATTCATATTTATTTGATTTTTAGTATGGGAAGGGGGGGGGGGGTAAATAAAACGTGGTACCTTCGAAATTTTATAAAAAAAAAATTAATATTTTAAATATTCTAAAATCACTTTTATAATATAATTGAGCGTCATTTAAAATTTTTTTTTGTTAAACTTTTTAAAAAATCAATTATTAGTTGAAAAATATTAATGCCTTTTGTTTTATGATAAAAACTATTAAAAATTTTTTTTTTCTTTTGTATTCAATAAATATACAAAATTTAATTGAATCGAAAGTGGGTTTTTTTCGAAAGTGGGTTCTTCGCATTTTTGCGTTCGTTGGATAACCCCCCATAAAAATTAATAAAAATAAGTTTAAAAAAAAGTTGGAAAATCTAAAAGTGCACAACTCAATCGCTCATTTTATTTTTAATTATCACTTTTATTTTATAATATCAATTTATTTATGTTATTATGATTTTTTATTCGTTTTTTTTTTAACTATTCTGATTTTTTTCCCGTTTTTATTGAACTAAATAAATTTTTGAAAAGTCGAACTAATCTCTATTAAATTATCTCCAAAATAGTATGCAATGTATCTTAATTTCGTAAACCAACAAGGGTATAATGATTGAAATACTTGCCGAAGTGAGGCGAAACAAATTTTTCGATCGTAAAGCCCACTCTGATGCTTCGCATCATGAGTCGTGCAAAATGTTATGTATGCTATTGAATAATGCAATCCCCTTTTGTGTATTCGAAAAGTATTAAAATAAGTCGCATGAAGAAAATACTCAAAATCATTATTGTAATTGCAGAGCAAACACAATTGTATTATTACAATTTATTTTCATAAGGTTGACTTCGATTTTTACACTAAATTTTTAACTCTCATTAGTTCATTGTAAACCGGGAGATTCATTTGATATAAACACATCATATCTAAATGCGATCGAGTAACATTTTTCCATATTCCTTTTTCGATATTTTTTAATGATATTCATAACGTTACTATCATCATTAGGGCGAGCCACATAGAAATGCGTATTGTCACTATTAAATATTGTTAATATTTTCGAAGAGCGTATATTTTTGGGTTTAGACTCAATGATGATTGATAATGCAGATCTTAAGCCATCAACAACAAAAGTAAGTAATGTAACTCCCAAACCGTGACTGATTGCCATCATAGAGCCTTCATTACCCCAAATGTTATCAGTAGCTACCATTCTTATGAAATCATCTACTTCTGGATTTTCCAAACGATCGTTATCACCATTACCAAGTCTAACTTCTATGACTGCAGTTTTACATAATACTTGATAATAATTTATATTCAAGATAACATAATTAATAACAAAAAGTTTAATTTCCAAATATTTTTCTTCATCGTCAAACAAAAGTTCAGCGATTGCTCGAAAGAAGCAATTGCCATCACTTTCAACATTGTCGATTTGAAAATTATTTAGAAGTTCTTTTGGGAATCTCTTTTTTAGTACTATTTTCTTTACAGGATAATTTTTTATCAATCTCGCATTATCGGTTGCTATTTTATTTTCTACATCAGAACAAACTCTTGTTATAGTTGTGTTATTTTCGTTTCGAATAGTTTTTATTTCTAGAAGAGATGTACTTCTGCGTATTTTATCCAAAATATCATGAATATTTTGCCGATTAGGCCCATCAAGATTAATAGTTTTCGTTGGCATATTTTCGATCCTTCGAGTTTTTCTATAAACTTGATTATTAACGCGACTAAAGAGTGAATCTAATTTAGTTTCAATTATAGATACACCTTGCCACGTGTCTCCGTCGAATTTAGAAGAATTTAATCTCATGTGTGCTGCTAAAAAATGACAGTTAACCTCATTAATTAAGGTTAACGGTATTGATGATTGAGTACTAGGGGGTATTAATTTAATGATGTGACTTATTTTATGTGTTCCTCCGATGACACCTATGACCACCACTATTACTTCCAGCGCATCGCTAATGGCATAAAGTGAACCTTCATTTCCCCAAGCACGTTCACGCGCTATCATGCGTAAAAAATCATCTAGTTTCGGGTGATCAATTTCGCAACCGTTTAAATCTTCAACCGAAATAGCACCACCAGAAACTAATGATTCATAATTAGCATTATTATGGAAAATATGATTTATAATAAAAAGTTTTGTTTCATTATATCTTTCTTCATCACAATAAATCAATTCAGCAAACGTCCTAAATAAACAATTGACGTCACCTTTGACATTTTGCAAGACGAAAGAATCATTAAGTATACGATTCATTTCAGCGTTTTCAATGGATAAACCTTCTATTATCAATTCGAATCGAAGATTATTGGAATTATTAGAACGATCACTTGACAGTTCTGTTAAAAATTTTCCGACAATATTGTGAATTTCAGCAGAAAGTTCATTTATGATTTTATAATTTTGTCGCAAAATTACCTCAATTTCTTTCATAGAGTTACTGCCTGTTACTTTAAGTAAAATTTCTTGGATTGATAAAGAAACTGATTCATGAATTTCATCTTTTTTCTTTCGATTTGACAAACGTTTAATAGTTTTATTTAAAATATTTTTTCTCGTGACTAATTTTTTTTGCTTTTAAAAGATTTGTCTACTTTAGAAGAATCTTTAATATTAGAAGTACCAGTTGTATTCGTATTTTTTTTAAATGTTTCTTTTATTCGAGAATTCACATAAATTGGTTTTGGAATAGAATTTTTAGATGATGCCAAATGATCAATCAAAGTTCTATCACGCACTTTATTTGCTTTATCGCAAAAAAAAATTGGCTTATGGTCCGAAGTAATACTCTCATAAGTACCTGACACATAATCAGTTGAGTTAGAAAAAATCATATCAATTTGTGTATTATGATTGGTCGTTGCAATCGCTGGAGACAAAACTCTTCTTAAATTCCGAGACTCATTCATGTATTTTTCAAGCCATGAAACTTCATTGCTATAACAATCTTCATTAAAGTCACCGATACCTACTAAATTATCATCTGTTTTGCAGGAATTAATCATACTATCCATGCATTTCATGAATAGTCCTCGAGTAGTGTCAGGTGACTTATAACCGCCTATGACAAATAAGTCATTTAAAGATAAAGTTACTAAATCGACATGTTCAATTCTATTTTCTGATTGCGAATCACGAGTCACATTGTTGATGATAGAAATATCAAGATTATGTTTTTTATATACGATCAATCCACGGAGAAATTTTTTACTGATATTAATTCGGTCAGAATTATAGACAATTTCGTACCCATCAATAGAAATATCAGCTGCCGGTAACGTGCGTGTTTTAGCAAAAATCATAAGATCTGCCCAATGAAACCATTTATCATTTCGAATACAACCTATATTTTTATGCGAAGATAATGCATTGTGAAATATAATTTTGATTCCATTTAATTCATTTAAAGGCTGCTCAAACGTAATTAAGTGTTTTTCGTTTTTCAAGCGTTCCAATTCAACTTTGAGATCACTACTATCATCTAAACGAACTGGCGGTACGAAATTGCCATCGATGTAGAGGTTATCAGGATCAGTAACACGGCTATATGCAACATATTGCATAACTCGTGTCATTCCTTTGTTATGAACACAAACAGATCGATAAGTTTGACCTTGACTTTTGAGGGCTGTTATACTTTCTGCAGAAATCAAAGGAAATTGTCTTCGAACATCCATTTTTTTACCAACAGCGATATCAGTAACTACTACCGGGAAAATTGGGACAAGATTCATATTTCTTAAATGACATTCTTTAAGAAAATGTAAATTTTCGTTTCGAGTAAGTCGTCCGATATCACTATCTTCAAAGTCTATCTAAAAAATCTTAATCTCATCTGAGTTTTCTTTTCTAATTATATGTCTTAAAACACCTGTTGTTCCATTTACTAGTCCTTTTTTTGTACTTATATTACGAGTTAGCATTACTTTAACACCAATTTTTGTATAAAAAGTCTTCGGTGAACAGCCAGTTTTATTTGTTGGCAACTTATGAAGGGCGTCCAGGGTCTTTTCAATTGTTTTTTTATTCAACTTGTTTGAACCATGAATATGGTCATCAGCCCCATGCACAAATAGTTCACCTGGCATGCTAGCAATTTTTTTTTCATTAAAAGCATCAACGTCTTTATTTGTATAAGAAATATGAACTGCGTCATGAGGGATGTTTTTTAAGTTGCATCGTGAGTTGAATAATTGTATGTCGCTTTCAGTCATTGTTCCCATAGATAGGTTATTTAAGGCATTAATGAAATTAACATTGTCTTGCCGCATAACTTTGGTTAATTCATAATATTCAAAATCAATCCAGTTATCTGATGCAAACAATGCACTGTATGTATGATCAGCAATATTTGGCTGAAAGGGTTTACCGGGATTTTCTTTATTCCACTCTAACTTGTTGTCTCTCAAATAATGTTGGGCCGTATAATAAATTGGCTTATCTATGATAGGCGGAAGCTGTCTTAAATCTCCAACAAAAATAACTGATAAACCACCGAAAGGAAAATTGTTTCCTGTAATTTGTTGGAGGCGAGTATCAATTAGGTTCAAACGATTTCGACCAATCATTGAAACCTCATCTATAATAACAACTTTCACATGACGCATTTCAAATCTTAATGATGTAACGACGCTAGAACTTAATGCTGGAAGGTTCCCTTTTTTATTATCCACAGGTAAAGTAAAGCAACTATGGATAGTAACACCTCGAATAACAAATGCAGCCTTTTCAGAAGGAGCAGCTAAAATAACTTTAGCTGATTCAATATCTGAACAATTTATTTGTTTGTTATAATAATCAGATATAGTTTGATATAAGAGGTTGATTAGAAAAGATTTTCCATTTCCCGCTTGGCCACAAATGACTAAACGGACTGGTTTATTAAGCTTTTGAGCATGTAAACAATGCATCGTTATTTGAAGTTGTTGGTCATTGGCCTTTAAAAGTAATTCTAAAATATCACTATTTTTTATCACTTTTGGGACACTTATCTTATAGTCTTTTTCTTTCGAATTAGAAGAATTGTTTTTTGTTTCAGGGAATATATCAATTAATTCAGATGGTTCCAATATTTTTTCAAGATTGAAAGCATTGCTTTCATCTTCATCACCGTTAATACCTAATGCAACTTCTTTGAAAATATCTTCTAGAAAACTTTTATCCATTTGATATATTAATCCTCGATTTTTTTCAATTAAAATCAAGTTTTTATCATGAACTTCTTTTCTTTCGACTGGACTTAAACCTTCGATTTCGGTTTTTGCGTCACGAAATGGTAAAAATAATAGTAACCGTTCTCGATAATAATTATTTTCATCTTGATATTTATTATAATGGCGAGTTCGTAAAATTTTACGTTTTACACGTTATTTCACATCGCTTTGCTCATCATAGATATCATTATCTTCATCACAACTGCCACTTTCATCACCTAAATTTTGATCAGTTTTTGCTTTGAGTTTGTTGAGATCACTATATCTAGTAGCGAAATCAGCTAAACACTTCGATTCATATCGCTTATCTCGCTTACAATACTTTTCAATTATATTTTCTTAATAGATATCTGTTGACTCAGGTGCTATTTTTGATAATTCTTTTTTCCGTTTACCAACTCAATTTTTTTCTTCCATTGAAAAAGTAGGAACAAGTACTCCAATTCGAGATGCTTTAAGGAATGGTAAATGAAGTACAAGAGCAGCAGCTTCTTGAACTGCTAAAACTCTCGTATTAATAAATACATTTGCAAATTTCTTTACTTTTTCAAAGTTAGTAAAGTCTTCATGAGCAAATTGCTCAATCAAAGTTCTGAATAATTTTGCTATATCTTTTTCAACCTTTACTATATAATCAGTTAAATAACTGACGCATGCATATGGATCACAAATAAATTGTATATCCATATTAGACTTCAGTAAATTTAAAATGTCTAGATTGTATGCATTAACAAAAATTTCATTACTTTGGCGTCTCAAAAATACACGCGTCGTTTGCAAACAATATCTAGCAGCGTTAATATATTCATTTTCTGACATTTCAAGCTCTGTTAAAATTTGTGAGAAAGAAATTTCTCGCGGCATCTTACTTAATTCATTAAGAAAATTTTTAACCTTTTCAAAGTTAGATTTTACTTTTTCATTTCGTTCTTCTAAGGGCAACTTAGTTAAAATTTTCGTTTCACGCATTGGCCATAAATGATAGTGGAAACGGCATGTTTTTATATTTTTCGTACCTTTGTAGCATATGAATGTATGCTTATGTAACTGGCACCCCATTATATATGGGTTATCTTTGTCTAATCGACATGTTATGAATTTGTAAATGAATTCAACGCATTTTTTTTCGGATTCATTATCGTCGGAATTATATCTTGGCGCATCTTTTAACCAAACAACCATATGATGATGTAAGACCCCTTTTTGTTGGACTTCATCTTTAGAAGCATAATCTTCAACGGAGTGTACATTAAAAGGACCATCTTTCTTCGTCAGACACTGAATTATTGTTATAAAATAACGATGAATGTAACGTGCATAAGTTACTGGATTATTGCGTATTAATAAGTCTTTTTCGTTTGGATCAAGTTGCAGTGCATCACTTGAGCTAATTTTTTTATTGTATTGTGCTTCATAGAGTTGTTGTAATATATGAACATTTTGATGCAGATTGCATGAAAATGTAAAAAATCCATTTGGTGTTCCAATTTGTGCCATTGCTGCTATCAAAAATTGTTTTTTATCTTCCACTTAAGCAGGAGAACCAATAACTGGCGCTAAAAATTTATATGCTTCATCCTTATTAACTAATTTGTCGACCATGTCTTCGTCTAGAACATGTTTGGCCTGTAAAGACTCGTTTCTATAGCCTCTACGTGTAACAAAATTCATAGAATCTCTAATTCGTTTTTGTACAGTCATTTGACCGAGCAAAAGAACGAAAGTTGGGTCATGACGACAACGAGGGTCCTTATGAGTGAGCCAAAGCTTATGCCTTTCATTAGCAGTTAATATGTTCATTTCATCAAAAGGTTCACCTCCAAAAATTTGTGGATAACAGAAAATTTCATAGTAGGGAATACTATACATTGGTTTCGGAACTTTGTTTTCACCAGGCGCAATAAAGCGAGTCAGTTCTGCCATTTCACGATTTTGATCAATAACTAAAACGTTATCACTGTCAAAGTTTCCATCACATTCATTATCTTCATCTTCGTTTTCATAAAATTTCTGAAATAGTTCATTTTCAGAATCCAAAAGGTATTTTTTATCGTTTTCATCAACAATAAAAGGAAATTTTTCTTGAGTATATTGGGAAAAAAAATCTTCATTTTCTTTAATACCATATCGTACGTACAATGTAGATTTTTGTAAAAATTTCATCGACTCTTTAACATCTGCAACAAAAATGTTTTTAGCCATATAGCTACTTTTATATTCTTTTTTACGTTTAATTTTAATTTGAACTACTTGAGCTTCTTCCGGGCGTCTAGGCAAGCATTTCATCATTTCTCCTACGTCAACTTCAACATTGACAATGTTCCCTTTAAGTGATAATTGTGGGTGAGCTGAAAATTGTTGAAGAGGTACAATTTGCAAAAAAGGCAACAAAGGCGATACCAATCTAATTCCAAGTGCACTTAAACGTTTCAAAAAATCAGGTATTTCTATAAAAAAAAGATTTTTTGTCGCGGCTCTTTTAGGAATATCACCCTTTCTTAAACTTGTCCAACATTGAGTACAAAGAAAATTGGATTCTTTGAAATGATAAGCATGTTGGTCCATGCCTGTATTAGTAATAATTAATCGTTTATAATATAACGTATATCGTGCTGAAATTTCGCGACGGAGACGCGAAACAGTCCAATATATCGTATGAGGTCGCCCACGCGTAATAAATAGATGATAATAAATAATAATAAATGATAATAAATACCGAGATCAAATAAAATAATAAATATAAGTGTTCGGTAAATTATAAATAAAATAATTAATTCCAACCAGAATTAATTGAGCAATTGAATGAAAAATAATAAATAATGAGTGTGCCTGAACCAGCTCCTCAGGCTGGGTTAGTGCACGCAGGCGCCAGACCGTTTATTTAAAACGGACAAAAATTATTCAGGGGGAATTCACGAGGGAAAATCCGAGCAAGCAGTTGTGACAAGGCGGATAAAACACACGAGTGAAACAATAAATTAAACAGATAATAGAAAAATTGTAAATAAACAACAGATAATTACATATAAATAATAAATAAGAGCAGGAAAAATAAATGAAAACAGTAGGAAAAGATCCAGAGAAATAAATATTAAACTTTCCCCGACAGCTGTTAGTTTCCGACTGTTTATATTTATAAACAATAAACAAAATAATAATATTTCACAATATATAAGTTATAAATTTTTCACCACTGGGTTGATTTCTTATCACACAATATTAACACAACTTATTTAAACTTATTACTTATACTCAATTTAAGAAAGTAGTCATATAATTTAATTTTATTAATAAGAATAAATGATAATAATATTTTTAATTCATTTAATATATCTCTCACACCTATGAGAGAGAGAAAGATACGGAATTTTTAATTCTCACTCATACTCACAAATAATAATTTTTCTCTGTCAAATAATTTATAATTTTAAAATAAAATTGCAACAATAATTTTGACCGCTGGGGCAAATAAATCAACATAAAAAAAGTAAAGTTACTTAATTATTTTAAATAATAAGAAATATAAATAATAATATCTCAAAATTATTTTAAATAATAATATTATTTGGGTAATATAATTCAGGAATTTTTCACCCGAAAGATGATGTCAGTACTTGAGGAATTTACTCAAGTACTGCATGCGCTCTATAGATATATCTACTATAGGCATATGTATATGTATACCGGCGACGTCCTACTACGTCGTATATGTTTTATATATGTATATGTATATATTTATATAGAAGTATCTGGATACTTTACACAATACGACAAAAAGTAATATTTAACAATAATTATTTATAATTATCCCATATATCATTCAGTGATATTAATATATTTATTAATTATACTCTCTGCGGCGACCAACAACTACCGGGGGAGGTTATCACGTGAAAAATATTATCCGACGAAAGAAATACGAAGTACTTACTCGTAAATCTCCAATTATCAGCCAAATAATATACAAAAATAAAGTATACACTTTAATTCATCCGGTGAATAGTATCAACGGAAACTTTATAATAAAATTATTAATTAACAATAATCGTTTTTCACTTTTACGACAGTGTCCGCACGCAACAATAGACCGTATCTTTCTGATTTAATTATCCTATCCTCCACCTGTTGGTCGCTCACGTGGCGCAATAATCGCCCTAATTTACTATTATGATTATTTTTTCTCTAGCCCTGGGCTAGTTTTTAAATTAAAATATAAAATATAAAGATAATTTTTCCACCCCTGAATGATACATGAATAATTATTCAAATGCATGTACTATTTATTTATAATATGTTCGTATTTTTATCTTATCTCATAAATTAAATAATAATTAGTTCAAATCATCAAATTCGTGTCAACAAAGTATTGATTTTTCCCCTACCCGGCGGTCAATACTTTTCACCAATACATCAATGACATCAAATTATCGGATAACAAGTTTGAAAAAAAAAGATAATATAAACAATAGTTGGGATATAATGTGGCACTGGATTATGCATCCCAAATGTTTCAAAATCCTAAACAAAAACTTAAACTAACAAAAATCAATTGTTTATATTTTTAAATTATAAAAATAAATAATTTCATACACGTGCTCACTCACACGTTGCGCGCATGCGCTAGTATTGCGAACGAACTGCTGTCTCAACCGGCGGAATGGCGGAATGCCCGCGCAACGATTCAAATTCAAACTTACAAATTAAAATATTTTAACTTACAACTAATTAAAATTAAATAATTTGAATCGTTACGTGACAATAATCTATCAACTTATTAATACAATCATAGAGCTGTCGCATACAGCACGTACAAATCTCAGGAGTTTGACGTTGCTTTGCCAGAACACTTTGATACAATTTTGCAGTTTTTTTGTGTTTTTCATTTTTAGATTTTCTTGCAAGACTACTTGAAAAAGTTTCATTATATTTTAATAACTCATTCATGCGCTCTTTACGTTTAACTTCTTTTCGAATCTGACGTAGCTTAGCTCCAGATACTAGATCAAGCCGAGCTTTTTTAGATGCGATATTATTTTCATCACTACGTAATTTACGTTTTTGTGGAACTTGACGTTGTTTTTCATAGGCTTTTTTTTCTGTTCAGATTCTTTTTTCTTATAATCGTCATTTTCACGCAGTTCAGATATTTTTAATTGGTTTCTTTGTTTTTCTTTGACAACATAATCATCGTTGTTGCGATTGACCAAATTGACTTTTCTATTTTTTTCACTCTTTGCTAATCGGAAACCTTCATCATTTTTGAAGCACTCAGAAAATCTTTGTTTAGATTGAGCATTTTCAGCGAGTCGGTATTCTTTATTTGCTCGTAATGCTTGTATTGAAACAGCTTCTAACTGACGCCGTTTCTTCAAAGATTGTTTCTTTGTTTTGGGCATTTTTGTTAAAGCACAAAAAATACTGAATGTAATATCTAATATGAATGATGTTTTGTAAATAATGATTCAATCCAGATCCGAAAAATTCTTTATGAGTGATGAAGTGTTTGGAAGTTATACAGTTATAAGTACAGATTATAAATAAATATAACCAAAAGAGGATAGATTCATAAAACCAGACTTGATAGATATATATATATATATGTATAAACGGTTAAAAAGTCGCATAAAGCGAACAAGAGTCGCTAAAGGCAGACTAGAGTCACTAAAGGCAGACTAGAGTCGCTAAAGGCAGACTAGAGTCGCTAGAAGCAGACTAGAGTCGCTAGAGGCAGACTAGAGTCGCTAAAGGCAGACTAGATTCACTAAAGGTAGACTAAGTAAAATTAGATAGGACTTATCCACTATTTTAAATCACAAAAAAACTTAACTATGCAGCTTAAATGTAGTAAAAAAAAAAAAAATAACGACAAATAATGACAAAAAATTAATTAAAAAAATATTTATCAACAGTAAAACTGCTACATATAAGAACGATTTAACTGAATTGCCAATATATAGCAAATTTTGTCAATTAGTTATTTTAAAAAAATTTGAATATCATAAAAAGATCTTAACTAAATACAAAAAAAAAAATAAAATAATTAAAGAATATTAAATTCAATTATAAGAAAAAGTAGAATCAAATTTGAATCAAATAACAACAATGATAATAATAATAATAATAACAATCCAGTCATGCAGCAATTTTCCACAATTTTTTAATTAATTTTTTGTATTGAGAGTAAATAGTAAAAACGATAAAATAAATTAATGGAAAAATGAATAATAAGAAAAGAAAGCGTATAATAAGAAAAAAAAGAGAATACCTTCCAAACCGTCCAAACAAGACAAAAGATTTACTTGAAGAACCCCTAAGTAAGATATTACTTGCCAGAATAAAATAATAGAAAAATTGATGTTCTTGATGCTGAACAAATTTTCTTTTATATAGTTTGTATACTACTAGACAAAAATAAAAATATTTTTTCATCGCATAGCCCTGTTTAAAAAATTTCATAGAATCCAATAGATTCTCTAAGATTCTCATAGAGAATTTATGAGATTGGACTAG
>OZ024715.1:0-64576 GCA_964016945.1 Microplitis deprimator | reverse complement strand
CACAAGTTCCCGACTAGAAATTGTGCCAATTCATATATTGGGTCCCAATTGGGAATCGCTGTGGCATGCCCAGTAGGTTTATCCCAGTCGGAACCCGATCGGGAACTTATTGGGATATCCCAATGCAAAAATTACCTACCCAACATCAGTTTTTCCTGAGTGGGGCCTAATTGGGAACTCATTGGGATAGCCCAATGCAAAAATAACTAAGTTTTATTGGTTTTGCCACATTGGGACCCAGTTGGGAACTTGTTGGGGTAGCCCAATGCAAAAATTATTATTATTTTAATAACTTTTATGATTTATATACAATCTGAAATGCTCAAAATTTGTTATTGAAAAATTTTTTTTTCGAAAATTTAATAATAAAACAAATTTTTTTTACGCTCGTACACAATATTCATGTTAAAATTACTTTTTTATTCATCCAAATTGTTTAAAAACAATTTTATTTTATTAAATTTATTTAATTTTTAAATCAATTTATTTTTCACTTCTCCTGAACAGGATATTCTGTTTTTTGTCCTTCCTTCCTCTGTTTTCTATTTTTTCTAGAATGATCTTGATTGATTATAATTTAGATTTAATTAATTTTACTTGATTTACTTGAAGTACTTTGAGGTTTTAATTTGGCAATCCATCGACCGTAAAATTTTTTAATTATTTTTAATTAGAATTTTGTTTGCTGGCTAGAAATTAAACAAAGTACAAAATAATAATATATTTATACAAAGAGTACGTAGATTATTGCATCACGGATTTTTAATTTCTTTAAGTTATTCTTTGGGATTATGATAAATATACTATTTACACTCTCGCGATCGTATACATAGGTTAGCGCAGTAGATAGTGTCAAAGACTTTGGATCTGAAGGAGGCAGGTTCGAGCCCAACAAAAATCAGGATTTTTTCATCAATCACAATCATATATAATGCCTCTAAGTAACGCTTCTAATACAATAGATTACATTTCAGATCTAATTAAAATTATTTTATTTTTTTTTCGAAATTTAATATTTTTTTTAATAGGGATCGTACGTTTGAGAATACGTTAGTCTTACCCAATTGGGAACCTATAGAGATTGCCCGATTGGGACCCAAGTACGTTTCTGCGTTACATCCCAATGTAGGGTCCCCATTGGGCAACCCAATTGGTTCCAAAGTGGGTGCACCTCAAAATTTCTAGTCGGGTTATTCATTCAATTTTAATTCGTTCCAAGAAATCGTACTCTGGTTGAATTTATTTACTTACTTTAAAATGCAAATAATTAAAGAATTTTTAAGAATTTCGAAAACTCAATAATGGATAATTCGTAGAAAATGCAATGATCTACAAAAAAGGTCCTATAACATTTTAAGATAATTCTGATTATTTCGCCGAAAAAGTCAAAGAATACTAAAATTTACTATGAATCCAATTTTGACCTTGAATAACGCTTGAAAAATTAAATTTATCGAAAAATGATAAAGGACCTTTTTTGTGAAGCATTCGATTTCCTACAAAATTATATACTGGTTTTTTCGAGCAGTTAATCTGCTGATGAAATATAAAATTTCAAATTCAAAAAAGTTTTTTCCATGTTATTTAGATATAGATTATTGCACAGTAAGTTAAATAGAATTAAAGTAATTTGATTGACATACCATCATCACCAAAATGTCGACCACGGTGTTGATAGTCACTGAGAACTGATGATGGCGATAGTGATCGAAACGTTGATGCAGCTGCTGATCTGACACTCCAGTCGAGCGGTTGAGCGAGAGGTTCTGCAAGTTGAGCTGGTGGAATAACAGGTGCAGCTGGCGGAATAACAGGTTCAGCTGGCAGGATAACAGGTTCAGCTGGCAGAATAACAGGTTCATCTGTTGGTATAACAAGTTGAGCTGGCGGAATAACGAGCTGAGCTGGCGGAATAACAGGTGCAGCTGGCGGAATAGCAGGTGCAGCTGTTGAACTCTTTCCATAGCTAGATTATGACGGGCGATCCAATCATTTTCACGTTGTGCCCACTGTGCTTCATTCCGTGCATTTTGGATTTCTAAACGCGCTATGTAACGCCTTAAATCGTTTATCTGTTGATTAACGTTATCTTAAATAAATAGTTACAATATAGATGTATATAACCAAAATGATAAAACATTCAGGGCATTTTCGAACAATACCCCCCCCCCCCGAACTTTTTAAAATTATTCAATGACTTTTAATTGTCATAACTATATGAAAATTTCATTGATTGATTTAAAAAAAGTTAAAGAACTAATTTACAAAAAGACAACACAGTTGCACTTTTGCAGAAGTATAAATTTCAAAAAATTCCTTACACTTTTTATCAATTAGAGTTAAACAAAGTTAGTTATGTCAGTTTTAGTAATATCATCAGGTCTTTATTACAATTTGAATTTTCAAATTTCGTGGACTAAAATTTATTTACCAAACTTCGTTAGACTCCTAATTCGGAACAACTATAAGTAGTGATTTTTAAAATCTATGTTTCACGGAAATTGCAACAATGTTGTTTATTTTTCAATTAATGCTTTCATTTTTTGATACATCGATCCGTTCAAAAGCTATTCAAGCTCGAAGTCAAGGTAGAGTAAATTTCAAGATGATTTTATTTTTCCGGCAAAACTACCGGACTTATCATAGAATGTCATAAAATCTTTTTTGTAGACAATTTTATTTCCTACAAATTAGTATTGATTAATTTTTTTCGAATTCTGCATCTTAAAATGTTATAGGATCTTTTTTGTAGATCATTGCATTTTCGACGAATTATCCATTATTGAGTTTTCGAAATTTTTAAAAATTCTTTAATTATTTCCATTTTAAAGTAAGTGAATAAATTCAACCAGAGTACGATTTCTTGAAACGAATTAAAATTGAATGAATAAAACTTGTGAAAAATTAAATTTATCAAAAAATCGTGAGAGACCTTTTCTTGTACAGCATTCAATTTCCTACAAAATTTTATATTGGTCTTTTTGATAAATTGCTCCGCTCATAAGTTATAGAATTCCAAAGTTTAAAAAAAAGTTTTTCCATGTTATTTAAATGGGAAATCGAAAATTGCGATGAGACAGTTGTTGATTTTAATATTAAGAGCTTAAACTTTGACAGTATTTTCTTTTCGTCATCTCGAACAATATTTTCAAAATGATCTTTTGAAAAAAAAATTGTCGATTTTTTTGAATTACTCTAATGTATATTATATATATATATATATATATATATATATATATATATATATATATTATTTAAATTTTAAACATAGATAACAACCAGCATCGAAACTCAAAGCGGAGAAAAAATGGAGGACAACAGCGTCGAAATTGGCGAGGGGAGACCAAGAAAAATAACCGCGGTGGAAGAGGCCGGAATCCTAACCACCGTGAGGGTGGTAGCAACATATATATTTACAATAATAATTGATAAGTCGATTATTATCCTTAATCTTAAGGTTCAAAGGAATTTTCTTTTTGTTTACAATTCTTAAAATCACCGCTCAACCAATATCATATATCTTATTCCCGTACGAAAAAAGTATGTATCCGTATATATCCGGGCAACTGAATATATGTCGCATATATGAGATTCAGTTTTGTCCGGATATGTCCCGGATATATACTTTTTTCGTACGGGTTTACGTTACTTGAATAATTTTCTATTATTTAACACTATTAATAAACTTAATTTTCTTTTTCTTTTTTTTTTTTTGCGCTTAAAATGAACGAACGAAAAAAACTTAATTATAAAAAAACATATCATTTATCTCATTTAAGTGTTACGCCCAGCTAAATGCTGACCATCATATTTTTATTCCCAATTTTATATTTCATATTTTATTATATTCTTTAATTAAAATGTTGTCTGGTGACCAAATTTTATTTTTTTAAATAACTCTAGAGAGATAAAAAATAATGTATTTCTTTAAAAATGCTTTTAAAAGATTTAGATTCGTTGTTCAAACATCTATTGAAATGTTGGAGCAAACATCTAAATGTAGTTTTAATAACCCTCAAGTAATTACAAGGGTCAAAGGCAATCTGGAAGTACTTTCCTCTAGAAAAACCGAAAATATTTATCAACAAGAGAGTACTTAAAATGAGCAAGAAATAAATAAATTCTAAGAATTAATTGTTTTCTTTTTTTTTTATTTAAACAAATGAGTAATCTTTACACTATCTAAAGCCTTACTTTCATTTTAAGTGCACTTTTGTCGAACATTTCGGAATCATTAAATAAATAGACAAAATAGATTTTAATTACAAAATATTCATTAGGCAATATAATATTCAAATAAATAATATTTAAATAAATCATATTCAAATAAATAATACTTGAATAAATAATATTTAGATAAATAAAATTTAAATAAATAATATACAAATAAATAATATTCAAATAAATAATATTTAAATAAATAATATTCAAATAAATAATTATAAATAAATTTAAGATATTGTAATAAATAATAAATTTGTAAATGTGAGTGTATGTGTGGATGCGCACACACACAGGCCCGCATCGGGGTGTGTCTTTTCCACTTCCCTAACGGAAAATCATAGGGAAAGGGAAAGGACCCATAGGAACTGTGTTCCGATTGGATACAGTTTTTCCCCAAACAATACACCAAACAAGACCCGATAGGAAATTACAAAAAGCATGGTTGAACATCAATCACGCTCAATTCTCAATTCTCAATTGGCAATACTCAATTCCCAGTTCCGGGTCGACAGGAAAACTCTATTACAAGTGTTCGCACACTTCCACACTAGTTCCGTACGAGTCTATTATTATTACAAGTGTTCTCACACTTCCACACTAGTTCCGTACTAGCTTATCATTATTACAAGTGTTCTCACATTTCCACACTAGTTCTGTACTAGTTTTTTTTTTTTATTGTACAAGTGTCCCCACACTTAATTTTATTAATTAATCATTTTTTTATTAGTGTATAAATCAATATTGTTTAGTGACTAAATCAATTAATAATTCAACGTTAAGAGAAATTGTAACCGCGAATAGTACGTAGAATCAGTGGAAACAGCGAAAATAATAACCCAGTCTCCAAACCTTCAGGTACTGTAAACTTAAGTTATAATTTTTGTATTGAAACAAATTTCCAATCAATTAAAACCTTATACGATTTATTTCAATTTCAAATTTATGGTTTTGTTAATGGAAGTAAATTATAAGGTATATTTTATTGTAAAATTCTAATTATACGAGCAAGTGTAGGCACCTGGCCGCCTTGTAACTCTGTTATAATTTTAAATTCAAGATAACAACTGTTTGTACGATTAACACTGACGGTCAGCCACCGAATACTTTTACAAAATAATTTAATTTTGAGATCTATTGTAATCATAACGTTAGAATTTATTTTTTTTTGTATAATATATAGTAGTTAATACGTATATCTAAAATCTTTTATTTCAACAAACCTTTCAGATAATTACTTAGTGTGATCCCGGTCTATTGGTCGAAAGACTAGGGCCAAAAATAAAAATTATAATTAATTGTCCAATATTATTGTACTAGCTACAAGTTGGACATAACAAAGATTGATAATTAAAATTATCATTACACTTTATACTAATGTTTTTTTTTTTTTTTTTTAAGTATAGAGATATAAAAAATGAAAAAAGGCGTAAACTATTTATTTTTTATTATTAATCAGAAAAAAAAACTTTCTCGACGCAAGAAAAAATTTGTTGAGACAAGATAATATTTCTTACACCAAGAAATTTTTCTAGTCCTAAGAAAATTTGTATTTTCATTTCACAATGCAAATATTTTTCTCGCGCTAAGAAATCTTTTTTTTCTGCCTACTTTTAAGTTATCCATTATAAGAACAAAAAAACAATTCATGTTAGAAAGAAGAGCTATGGCAATAATATTGAAAATATCCCTGGTGGAAATTTTTTGGACTTGTCTGAAATACTCTGGTTTAAAGTTCTGTAGACTTTTTCAGACAAAAGTCCGAAAAATTTTCACCAGGGATGTTACCTATATGTTAGTAGATCTAAATATTTATTTTTTTTACTAAAAACATTTATTATTTTTATAAAAATTAGAAATAAATTATATTTTATTGTTTTGCATTAACATTAAAAAATTTCTCAATGTTATATTTAAACTATAAATTTTTTTTTTTCCTTTTTTAACTATTTTTTTTTTTTCTGAATGTCAACATTTGTTTCTATGTTTTTTAATCACGATCTCTTTATAGATTATAAATATAAAAAAAAATTTGAAAAATCCAAAAGTGCACGACTCATAATGCTCATTTATTATGAAATAATTAAATAATCATAAAAAAATGGCAGGAAGTACGAATAAATTTAAAATACAATTTTCTTCCATCAAAATTTTTTTTTTTTTTTTTTAATTATATTAGTATTTTTTTATAATTATAAAAGAACCTTCTCAAAATATCTCGATTAATAACAAAAAAAAATTCGATCGTAAAGCACACTCTGATGCTTCGCATCATGAGTCGTGCAAAAGGATTATTGATAATAACCATTAAATTAATATTTCAATCTAACTTTTTTATATAAGAATTTATTCATCTTTGAAGTTAGTTATAAAAAAAAAAATTTTTAGAACTAATTTTTTAAACGATTTGAATAATTTTTATTAATAAATGTATATAATCAACTTTATTTTGTTCGACTTTTATTTATAATTAAGGTTTTAATTCTTAAATATTTAAAATGGTTAATAATGAACATCAATAAAGAGCATTTTTTCTATTTTTAATGAAATATTAAATTATTAATTATTTTATTCGATTCTATTTCAAATAAATAGAAACTAAATTCTACAATAAAAATAAATTTTTTTCATCAATGATTTATTTTGAAAATATAATATTCTGAATGGTTATTCAAATTTACAGTGAAGACTTTATAAATCATTTTTTTTAAATAAAGATATAAATATTTTTCTTTCAGTGATTAAAGAAATAATTATTATTGTTTGATTTGACTTATGAAATGTGCTATTGATTTAATTTATTTATTAAATGAGTTTCTCTAACTATTTTGATCAATGATGTTATAATTAAAATTGTATATACTGTCGTGCTTAGGTCAAGGGTAGTAACTTCACTAACTTTTTTTTTTATTTAAATAATGGTAAATTAACATCGGTAAGATAAAAAGACAGTAAGTTAATTTACTGCCTTTTTCCTGAGCATGGTAGTATATACCAATAGTTTTCGGCAACTTAAAGTAGTGACCTCTGTGGTTTATTACTACCTGTTGTGTAGCCAGCTGGTTACACTGCGCTCTCTATGACCACCCTATAGAAAAATGAAATAAAACAATTAATCCTATACGCGGGAATTTTCGAATATCTTATGTACTTAGATATAGAATAAATATTTAAATATAGGATAAACATTTAGATACAAAATAAATAAAATAAATAATCAAATATAAAAATAGATATATAAATCTATAGATATAGTAATACCGTAGAAATAAAATAAAACTAAAATAAAACTACAATTATTGTAATGGTCACTTAGAATGTAAGCTAGTTGAATATTTTGGGAAAACCCACGAGGATTCCTCACCAGATGTCTAATCCCATATTTTTTTGCTATAATCCTCTTGTTGGCAAAACTTTCCCAAAATATTCATAAACTAATTAAGGGATTATTTTGCTGGGCCTAAGCTGGGGACAATAGGACTGGACTCGTTGGCAGCGACAGTCCCGGGAAAAACGAAGTTGCTGTGACGTAAAAGTCCGCACGGACTTACGATGCTGAGAGGGGATGAAGGCGAGTAGCGTTGGGACTCGACAGCAGCGCACGAAACCACCTTTGACTCTCATACACCCCCTCTCTAAAAAAGGGGATCACGGAAGAAAAAACGAAGGACGAATACATTCTACGTTGCGGACATCATTCGATTCTAAGCTTGGTAACCAACTTGCACGTTGGAATTTTAGAGAGTTAAAATACTCGTAAAATTCAATCTAAATTTTGGGCAAAATATACGAATAAAATATCACTATTATTCTTCTAACGATTAAATGAATTGTTTTTATTTATTAATATAAAATTCTAACTACGTATAAAAATATTTAAACCTAATTTAAATTCAAATAGCCAGACATCGCGCGCTTTTTAAATCCTACAATTTTCTTCCGCGAGCTGAACGCCTCTAAGTTCCGAAGGGCGAATTAAAAGAACGTTTCACGCTATAGTCAACTTGGTGGATATACAACATTGGTGACAGTGCGGTGGGATTCGCCAACTCGGGAGAGAAAAAATTTAATCAAAAGTGCGCGAAAAGACATTAAATTCAAAATTAATACGTGTGTATCATTGAAAACGGTGACTCTTTAGGACTGGTGTTTAAATAAATATAAATTAAATTGTGCAAATAAATAGTAGTAGTGATAATCTAAACCTAATTAAACAAACAATTAAATTAACTAAATTAAATAAACTAATTGTATAAACTTAAAGTGCAGCGAAAGTGTAATTGAAATTTTATGATAAAATTTATATCAATTGAAGCACCACTCTATCTGGGGTTTTACGCGGTTTCCCTCAGATCGTTGGGTGTATACCAGAGTTGGGTGATTGTAAGGCCGCGAGTATTTAAATATATCATACTCCTTCAATCACATGCTTTAGAAAAAACGATCATAAGACAAGTGAATCTACTCAAGATAATAATCGGTTCCTGGAAAATCAAATCCACCATCGGCTTCCTGAGGACGGCGCTCATCATCAGCATCCAGAGGGTACACCAACGACGGCATTGGAGCACATCATCAGACGACTGGTCCTCTCATTTACACGACAACGAGATCATCAAGTAGTAAGCCAAAATAATCTCCTTTCATATAATCTAAGTGACCAATAGGCTCGTATTATATTTAAATTCTGTTATCACAAATTTTATTTGAATAAGTTATGCTAATGCGATAGAATAAATAAAATTTGAAATTGTTTAAAACTCTATAAACAAATTGATACATTGGAATAATCAGTTTGGATATATATAGATATATTTACATATTAAATAATTAACTAAATTTAAATGAATAAATAAAAAAATTAAATAAATAAATAAAGATGAAATTATAATATTTAAAATAATAAATTTTAATAAGCAGAGATTTACAAATTGTTAAATATCAGTAACTAATAATATACTATTTTAATTATAGATTTGTACAACTAGACAAAAAAAAAAAAAAATATATTATCCCCTACTAGACATTTCGGTATAATCTAAAATTGTATTTTACATGCTCGTTATCTTCGTATCATTATTTTTTCTTTGTTAGTTAATTTAAGATTAACTTAGTACCATAAACACCAAAATAAAAAAAAAAAAAAAAACTTAATACCCGGAAAATAAAGTTATAATCTAATAATTCAAAGAATTACATCAATATTGTATCGACTACGTCTCCACATAATCATAATAATACCTCTTTTATAACTAATTTGGGTCTCCAATACTTTCCTCGTTACACATTCTTATTCGATTTCCAAAATGTGGCGATCAAATACAAATAAATCTTCACGCAAACGCAATAAGACTGGTACTCAAAGCAATAGCACTAGCGGTGTCTTCTTTGTAGAATCGGTCGTAGTTCAGACTGAGCCTACAAACCAGGTATCTACAACTTTGACCTCCGCGAATCCAGCTAATACCCTTTTGAATCCTACGAGCCCTGATTTTGAAACGCGTAACCTTGATAATTTAATCACCGTAGGTTCAATTCCTCCTCGCCAAAACCTTGATAACTCGGGTCCCATAATTTCTAACAGCCTGGCATTAAACTACGTACCAACCAACCCCCTAAATTGGAATAATGGAACAGGTAATTCTACGTTACCAAACCCCATAAATCAGGACCAGGTTGCCGTGGTACATGCTCCCAGCCTTAATAATCTACGTCCACCGAACCACAACTTTTCAAATTTGAATGCCAACTCTGTAATCCAACCGTACTATAACCCCACTCCATCAGTTGTTCATAATAATAGACACGATTTGCCGTTAATCTCAATTCCTGGATCTGCGAATTCTGTTGGTCCGGGTAACGGTCGCGGAAACTATGAGGAAAAAACAACATCGTCGGAAAATTCGTATATGACCCTGAAGATGGCTATCGACCTCGTCCCTACATTCGATGGGGCTAACAGCTCGCTATCCAAATTCATTAAACTCGCACAGCTGGCAAACTCGAAAGTTCGTCCAATCGATCGTGAAAACCTTTTTATTCATATCAGAAGCAAAATTATTGGCCAAGCGGACGTTCTAATTGAAAATCGACGCGAACCTACCAATCTTGAGGGGCTCATCACTCTTCTGAAGTCGGTATTTGAAAAAGACTATAACCTTGATCGGGCCCAAAGTGAGCTAAAGAGAGCAGTTCAGCAAAGTAATGAAAATGCTGAATTCTTTGGAGCTCGCATTGGAGGTATTTTGAACAGGGGTCTGGAAGCAGCTAAGGTGCAGTTTAGTGGAAACAGGTATCTCGGGGTTGCCGCCCTCCTTAATGAAGCCGCCATAAAAGGGTTTATGAGAGGATTACGTAATTCTACTATCAATCTGACCGTAGCTAATATGAGACCTACTAGCTTAGAAGACGCCGTTGAAGCTGCGGCAAGGTTGGAGGCAGAAGTAAACGAACGTCAAGATGATCTACATGAGGTTCACGAAACTCACCGACAAGGCAGATCTACTAAAGTTCATTATGTGTCAGATAATGCCCCGCGATGTTACACCTGCGGCGAGGTAGGACACCTACGAATCAATTGTCCACCAAAGCATGGATCGAGCCGACCGAAACCCTACACTCGCAACCCCTGCAATTTCTGTGGCTTACGTAACCACGACGAGAAAGATTGCTACAAAAAACGCAATAAGGATGATGTGCGTCGTAACCCTTTCAGCAGTCGTGCTAAATCGGGATCGAATGAGGGCAGCCATTTAAACTCCCAGGGCGCTCTGCAAGGGAGGACAATGCGGAGCGAGCCCATTATTTCCCGCAACACCCAAGAAGCATCATCTGCTATAACCTCCAACTAAAAGGCCAAGACGAATTTCCAGTGATGGCACTCGATCATGAAATATTCTCTGAAGGAGTTGCATATTTTATGATCGACACGGGTTGCCCGGTAAACCTTATTAAAGAAAGTACTCTTTCCGAGCGAGCAACTGTCAATACCAAGGTTATCCATCATCTGGAAGGAATTGGCAAGGGAATATGGCGAACATATGGTGAGGTCGAAGTTCCAATTTTCAGCGTTGATATTAAATTCCAAATCGTCAGCGACAACTTTCCAATATCCCAAACAGGAATACTAGGGATGGAGTTCCTAAAGAAACAAGAAGCTACAATCCAGTTCAAAGAATGGTGTCCCAGTAAAATTTTCTTGAATGGTAGTGAATACCCCCTTTGCTTACCCCCTTCTTTCGATCTACCTCCACGAATGAAAAAATTAATTTCTGTTCCCATCAAGAGTAGCTCAAAAAGAGTTGGCTATATTTCCAAAATCCACACTGGAAAGGGAATATTCATTGGCGAAGTTTTGGCTACTCAGACGGATGGTATCGCAAAAATATATGCGATTAACACTACCAGTTCTTCGGTCAAAATTACATTACCCCCCATTGAACTCGAGGATTTTGATATCGTGACTCCATCATCTCAACCTCCTCGAAAAGGAAAGAAAGTGCTATTGCCTAAAGACCAAATAGCTGCGCAGCGGCTCAGTAAACTGAATGAGTTAATAAGACTTCAACACCTGAACGAGGAAGAACGAGCTGGAATTTTGGAAATTGTCAACCAATTCCCCTATCAATTTCATCTACCCGACGACCGACTAGGTGCTACAAACGCCGCTCATCACACCATAAATACCAACGACGAAATGCCAGTAAATACAAAACGTTATCGATATCCACAAGTCCATAAAGAGGAAATAGAAACCCAAGTACGGAAAATGTTAAAAGAAGGAGTCGTCCAAGAATCTACATCAGGTTATAATTCCCCTGTGTGGATAGTACCGAAAAAACCGGACTCATCAGGGAAACCTCGTTGGCGTATGGTCATCGATTACCGCGGACTTAACGAAAAGACAGTGAGTGACGCTTACCCCCTTCCAAACATTACAGACATATTGGATCAACTAGGTAGCGCTAAATATTTTACAACTCTAGATTTGGCATCTGGATTTCATCAGATTCCCATGGATCCCGCATCGAAGCATAAAACAGCTTTCTCCACTCCTTTTGGACATTACGAGTTCAACCGGATGCCATTTGGATTGAAAAATGCTCCAGCGACATTCCAAAGGGTGATGGATCGTGTCTTATCGGGTCTCCAAGGGGCTGAGCTTTTTGTATACATGGATGACATCGTAGTTTATTCAAATACCCTTGAGGAACACCTAAAAAAATTAAAAACTCTCCTCACTAGACTTCAGAACGCTGGATTAACTCTTCAACCAGATAAATGCCACTTCCTCAGACGCGAAATGTGCTATTTGGGACATATCATCACGAAAGACGGGGTGAAACCTGACCCAGAGAAGATTAAAGCAGTCAAACTATTTCCCGTTCCTACGACGAAGAAGAACATAAAATCGTTCCTTGGTCTTGTCGGATATTACCGACGTTTTGTCAAAGACATGGCCAGAATAGCCAAGCCCCTTACTCACTTATTGAAGAAAAAACTTAATTTCGACTGGACAGACGAAACCCAAAAGGCTTTCGAAACCTTGCGGGATATAATTTGCTCAGAACCTCTTTTACAATATCCCGATTTTTCACAACCTTTTCTCGTCACTACTGATGCATCCAACTATGCCTTAGGTGCTGTACTGAGTCAGGGTACTGTCGGAAAAGATTTGCCTATCGCGTATGCTTCTAGAACTTTGAAAGATACAGAAGTTAATTATTCTACCACAGAGAAGGAACTGCTGGCTATCCTGTTTGCCGTCGAACACTTTCGTCCATACCTATACGGACAGGCCTTCACCTTGATTACTGATCACCGTCCACTTGTTTGGTTGCACAACGCCAAAGATCCTACATCCAAATTAATGAGGTGGCGTATTAGACTTAGTGAATACGACTACACTATTGTTCACAAACCCGGTAAAATCAACTCCAATGCAGACGCACTATCGCGAAATCCTATTATTTCTCACCCTCATCCATCTCTACCTACAGACCCGACGATTAATAAAGAAAAGAATGACAGCCTTAGGGCTCCACGAAGGGTATTCGTCTGCGCTGACGTCATACCGTCCGCGGAACCCGACGCCGACTGTCATTCTGAATGTCAAAAAGATTTAGCCATTCAAGAACAAGTCTGTTCCGTTTTCTTCATGCATGGGAAAACTGAGCATGACATAGAAAGTTCGAGGGAGGTCGTAGACAGATTTAATATCATAAAATATAATCCTGTAATAGATGACAATATTAACGACTCTACTGACCTACTGAGAGGGAAATCGGACGAGGCTAGCGGTGCTGGACTTGACTCAATACCATCCGTCAGTAAGACGTCATTTTTGAGTCGGGAACAGTATTGTCCTCCGTTCCGGACTCCTTCTCAAAACAATTTAGAAAATGGAACAAGTGTTCCTGCTGAAGGGCAAGCTCTCTTGGTCAAGGAACAAAAAGAGTCGCTCAGGTTCGGGAATCTGGAGACGTCCAGTCCCTCATCGCCGAAAATCGGGTTGACACTGCTTCAGAAACCGTCCTGGGGACTGATAGGGAAATTGAAAAGTATAGCCGGCGCAGTGGCTACCCTGTGGACAATCAGTCCCTCATCACCGGAAGCCGGGTTGATACTGCCTCAGGGAGGTGCTGCGGGGCGTACAGAAGAGGCTGGTATGCCTAGTAGAAAGAGACCAAGAGAAGCGTTGTTCGATAGGGAGACGACCTCCTCCGTAAATTTGAATAATTCAAACGACCAAGATGACGCTCCTAGAAAGAAAATTCGTAAAATTAATGATGTGACAAACCCTTTAAAATTACCTACTCCTATTCTGTACTATACCAAGGACTACCTCTTCATGCGGAAAGATAATCTAATTAACTTTCTCCCTGTTAACTGGGAAATAACTTCGATTACAGGCCAGCAACTCCTCGAACATAATAAATTCACGACAGCCGACATGACCCACTACTCAGTCCGCATTGGCGATGTACTTACCTTCCAAGACAGTAATAAGCACGTCTTTCATGTTTTTACCAAGTCTACGCCTAAAGAAGATGTAAAAGCCAAAGACCTTGAAAACGGACTCATTGCACTAAAAAATCTGGTTGATTCTATAGATCTTAAAAGCTTTAGTATATCCAAGCTAAACAACGATATCCATCCTATTCAATGGTCGTATGTTGAACACCTAATTAAGAAAATATTCTCCAGTTCGGATTATAAGATTTGCATCTGTACCAATGAAATAATCCTACCACCTGTAACTGATCGCATCAAAATCATAGAAGAAAATCACAACTCTGTACCAGGTGGACATCAAGGTGTCGCAAAATTATACAAACACATCCGCGATAACTTTTACTGGCCACGCATGACGAAGGATATCGAAAAGTTTGTCAAAGCGTGTGTCAGCTGTCAGACTTTTAAGGTACGGGAGCCCAAAACCAGACAACCCATGCGTATAACAGATACACCTAGCTTTCCCTTTGATAAAGTTCAACTGGATATCGTAGGACCTCTACCAATTACAATGAAAGGTAACCGATATCTCCTAACTCTGCAAGACAATTTCAGCAAATATTCGGATGCTATCCCCATACCGACCTTCGATGCTCCTACCGTGGCTCTCGCATTCGCGGAACATTTTATTTCCCGATTTGGTTGCCCTAAGAGTATCCATACGGATCAAGGAACTAACTTCACCAGTCGAGTCATGAAGCTCTTTTGTACTATCTTCAAGATCCAACAGTTCAGATCAACTGCTTTCCACCCACAATCACTAGGGTCACTTGAGCGTGCGCATCGAGAATTTGTTGGATATCTGAAGCATTATTGCAAAGAAAGAGACTGGGATGATTGGGTAAGGTTCGCGATTTTTTCTTACAACACCAAAGAACACAGAAGCACTGGGTATTCCCCTCACGAACTCGTATACGGAACCAAAGCTCGAATAACATCCGCGTTTCAGAATGAAGAAATTACCCCTACGTTCGAACAATATTTTAACAACTTATTCACTCGTATCGAGACGTCTAGAACAATCGCCACTGCCAACTTGAATCGAACGAAAGAAACAACAAAGCGATACTACGATAGATATACAAAACCTTATAAATATCGCGTTAACGACGATGTGTATTTATTAAAAGAACCCCGCTTAACTAAATTCGAACCCTACTGGAATGGTCCTTACAAAATTCTGGGGTTACTCAGTAATGAAAATGTAGAGATTTCTTTAGGACAAAACAAAACGAAAATTGTACACACCAATAAGCTAAAACCTGCGTGTATTAGAGTAGATAACGATGAGGAACCGTTGGCGAACGGGCAATCGGGGTGAATTAATAATGGGAAAATGTACCGTAGTAGAAACCAAATTTGTCCTTTTCTAACTACCTTTGGAAGGGAAAACCAGAAAATTTTTGTTTTATAAACAAAAATTTTCGCTATAAGGGGGGAGGTGTTGTGTAGCCAGCTGGTTACACTGCGCTCTCTATGACCACCCTATAGAAAAATGAAATAAAACAATTAATCCTATACGCGGGAATTTTCGAATATCTTATGTACTTAGATATAGAATAAATATTTAAATATAGGATAAACATTTAGATACAAAATAAATAAAATAAATAATCAAATATAAAAATAGATATATAAATCTATAGATATAGTAATACCGTAGAAATAAAATAAAACTAAAATAAAACTACAATTATTGTAATGGTCACTTAGAATGTAAGCTAGTTGAATATTTTGGGAAAACCCACGAGGATTCCTCACCAGATGTCTAATCCCATATTTTTTTGCTATAATCCTCTTGTTGGCAAAACTTTCCCAAAATATTCATAAACTAATTAAGGGATTATTTTGCTGGGCCTAAGCTGGGGACAATAGGACTGGACTCGTTGGCAGCGACAGTCCCGGGAAAAACGAAGTTGCTGTGACGTAAAAGTCCGCACGGACTTACGATGCTGAGAGGGGATGAAGGCGAGTAGCGTTGGGACTCGACAGCAGCGCACGAAACCACCTTTGACTCTCATACACCCCCTCTCTAAAAAAGGGGATCACGGAAGAAAAAACGAAGGACGAATACATTCTACGTTGCGGACATCATTCGATTCTAAGCTTGGTAACCAACTTGCACGTTGGAATTTTAGAGAGTTAAAATACTCGTAAAATTCAATCTAAATTTTGGGCAAAATATACGAATAAAATGTCACTATTATTCTTCTAACGATTAAATGAATTGTTTTTATTTATTAATATAAAATTCTAACTACGTATAAAAATATTTAAACCTAATTTAAATTCAAATAGCCAGACATCGCGCGCTTTTTAAATCCTACAATTTTCTTCCGCGAGCTGAACGCCTCTAAGTTCCGAAGGGCGAATTAAAAGAACGTTTCACGCTATAGTCAACTTGGTGGATATACAACATACCAGATGTTGATAGCAATAGGAATGAAAAAAAAACCGTATATGTCGTTTCGTGTTCCCTTTCTTCATTTATTAAAAAAATTCTATTTCATTGATTCTATTTTAAATTATTATAAAAAAAAAACTTATTTGTTTAACTTACCCGAAATATTATCCTCTAATCATTTATTATAAATGAGAATAGTGAGCTCTATGGATCCATCGCATATGTTGGTCTTAATAGAATCAAAAGGACACATTATGTAACAACATAGAGCATCTTTCTTCAATTCAAGTATTAAAAATATGTGAAAATCTATAAATTGATAATATATTCTTTTTATAATAATTTTGATTCAGGTTATTTTTTGAAATTTCAGTAATTAATATTAAATCAAGGCATTGAAGCACACTGAACGTGTATTTATTTTTTGATTAATATACAATTATTACAAACAATTATTATTTTTTTTAATTCCTTTTTATCTGTATGGGAAACAGCATTGAAAAAAAAAAAGAAAAAAAAACTGAAAATGATTATTTGAACTGTTTTTTTTTTAAGCTTCGTCAGACGCTAGGCTTAAATAAAAATGTTTTTAATATTTATATTAACAATATGTAAATGAGAATTACACCTGTACAATATATATATATATATATATATATATATATATATATATATATATATATATTAGGATGTTTCAAAAAAAGACAATTTTTTGATAGTATCCAAAAATTGAAAGTATATCTGAAAATGAAAATTTGGGTACCAATCCTAGCTCTTAATAATAATATAAACGTCGGCCTCAATCAATTTGTCTATTTTCCATTTAAATAACATGGGAAAAATTTTTTTATTTTATTTTTTAGAATTTTCTAGCTCACAAACGAATAAACGGTTTTTTATGCACGATAAATATTTTTGTAGGAAATTGAATTCCCTACAAAAAAAGTATCTTATCATTTTTTGATAAATCCAACTGTTCAAAAGTTAACTGAGCTTAAAGTCAAACTTATAGTAAATTTTGAGATATTTTCTTTTACTTTTCCAGCGAAACTATCAGACTTATCATAAAATATAATAGAAACTTTTTTGTAGGTAATTTTATTTCGTACAAATTATTATGAATAAAGTTTTTTAAAATTCTGCATTGTTTTCTAGTTATTTTCATTTCAATCTCAAGCTCGTAAAAAAATAGTTTACTGATTCGTTTTAAGAGCTTGACATTGAAATGACAATAACTAGAAAACAATACAGAATTGTAAAAAACTTTATTCGTAATAATTTGTGTGGAATAAAATTACCTACAAAAAAGTTTCTATGATATTTTGTAATGAGTGTGATAGTTTCGCCGGAAAAGTAAAAATATCCCAAAATTTACTATAAATTTGACTTTAAGCTCAGATAACTTTTGAACAGTTGGATTTATCAAAAAATGATGACAATTTTTTTGTAGAGCGTTAAATTTCCTACAAGAATATTTATTTTGCATAAAAATCTGTTTATTTGTTTGTGAGCTAGAATATTCTAAAAAAAAAAAAATTTTTCCCGTGTTATTTAAGTGGAAAAAAGAAAAATGGTTGATATTATTATTAAGAGCTCGGATTGGTACCCAAATTTTTATTTTCAGTTATACTTTAAATTTTTGGATACCATAAAAAAATTTTAAAAAATTGTCTTTTTCTGAAGCATCCTAATGTATATTAAACTGGGCCAAAAAAATCGACTATTGTTTTTTTCTTTCGATACTGTGAAAATATTATTCCTGATGACCAAAATAAATTATTGTGCAACTTTGAGCCCTTAATATTGATATTAAGAGCACACCTCTTTCATATTTTTTGTTCTTATACATGATATGTTTCTACGGCCATAATTTTATAAAGAAGTACTGAAATCTTGAATGAAACAGTGATTTTTTAAATTTTGGAATGTTTAATTAGATTTATCTTGGAAACTACTAACTCTACGATAATGGCTTAAAAAACCTTTTTTGTAGAAAATAAAATTTTCTATAAAAAAAGTCTCCTACAATATTGTTGTAAAGTTACTGGTTTGCGAGTAAAATAAAAAAAAAAACATGAAATTTGAGAAAAAATTGGCTTTAAGACTTTTTACCGATGAGGCCGGTTACAAAACGTAAATTAGCAATAAGCACGTTTGAAGAGGAAGGGTTTCTGTTATTTTCGCCTAATAGTGACTAATTAAATGGGAAAATTTCAAATTCATTTAGCGAATAGTTAAAATTAAACTTAAGAGCTCATCTTTGGCGAGAATTTTTTTTTAAATGTTTAGAACATTATTCCGTCGATGGACCAGAAAAAAAAAATAGTCGTTTCAAACCAAGCACCCTAATATATATATATATATATATTTAATTAGTAAGATAATCAGTCAATCACTTATTAGTTGGTAATAAATATCTATTTGTAAATCAAATGGAAAAAGAGGAAATCTGTGTTATTATATTAAAACTTAACTGTGGAATAAAAAATGAGCATAGAAGCTTTATCTTGACATTTTTTGTAACCTCGTAACTTTAATAAGTAATAGAATTTAATTGAATGAGATAAATTTATAGTTTTTTATACGAAAATAGAGAAAATACAATGAATAAAATTTTTTTTTTACAATAAATTGCATAATTTTTTTTTCGGTTTAGTTGATTGGGGTAATATAAATTAAAATAATTCAAACAAAAATATTTATGATTGATGTTCATTTAAAAAAAAAAAAAAAAAATTTTTTTTTAACAACAAATACGAAAAAAAATATAACACATATGATGGTAAATTAATATTTGCATAAATATATCTTAAATTAAGTAAGTAAGAAAAAATCACGCTCATAATTTTTGGAAATTCAATTGTCAACAGAATTTTCTTTCACCTTAACGCGCACATGAGAAAAATCACAATTTACGTTAAATAAGCATAATAAAAAAAAAAAAAGACTATTATTTTATTATTATCATTGTTACTACGATTATTTTTGATCAATATATGAGTGTTTATATCAAGTAGAGTATTATTTTTTTTTATTATTAGCAACACTGGTTATAGATTGGTAGTTCAATCATAAGAAAAAAGTCATAATATAAAAGATATGCATTGTTCAGAAAAATATGAAAAATAATAATCACATTCACTTTCGGAAAATTTAATTTTTATTAAATAATAAAATTTTTGTTTTTATATTTGACTGTAAATTAAAATAAAATTTTTTTTTGTCTAGAACCAATACGACTTTAAAATGTTAATAAATGATTTATTAATTAATGAATCATAAATAAATTACAGAAAGAGCTCAATCAAATCAAAACCTTTTGTTATTTAAATGATAATAATTGTAATGATAATAATCAATTTAAAAACAAACATGGACATTAGTCATGCGATTATTTATTTTTCTAACATAAATAAAAAAAAAAAAAAAAAAAAGTTCAAATCAATAAAACGCCGTGACTGTTAAAGATAATCATTTAAAATTGAAGTTAAATTATTTAGAGCCAGTAAAATTAATAAAAGTATTTACGTATTATGAACTGTCATTAATTAATCGTAGTAATTTTTTTTCGTAATGAAAAACGATGGGAACTAGAGACGGATTTGGAATGAGTAATATTTAAGAAAGAAAGAAAATTGAGTAAAAAAAAAAATTAAATAATTATTTATTTAAATGTAATAATTGTTGTTTGATAAAGAGATCGATTTAATTAAAATAGTAAATAAAGGAAAATTATGAATTAGGATGTTATTTGACGTTGCCAAAATAAATATATAACAAAATTTTTTTTTCTTCTAATTTTGCAAATAATTTACGTAAAATTTTTATAAATTAAAAGAAAATGGGAAATGACATGAAAGTTAACTTGGTGTTTTCCTAAAAATTAATCGCTTCATAATAATATTATAGTTATTGCATTTTAGAATAAAAAAAAAAAAAAAGAGATAATAGGTGACTGCTTTCAGATTTTAGGTGGCGTAAGATTTTAGAATAGATAAGTTTTCAAGTAAAATATACATGATAGGATTAAAATTTTAAATGCATTTTGGTTTAGAATTAATTGTCTTACGATTATATTATAATTGTTATATCGTAAAAATTCGAGTTAAAAAGTTAAGAAAATAATGAGTGCCTACTTTTGGATTCCGACAGCGTAGGAATATAATTCAAATGGATTTTTTTCAGACAAACTATAAATAATATGATTAAACTTTTAAATGATTTTTAGTCTAAAATAAATTACCCTATAATTATATTATAATCATTGCACTTCAGACTTTTAAATAGAAAAAAAAAAAAAAAATCGGTCTGTCAGTTGACTCTGCGGGCTAGCCTCAAAACTTCCCGCCGTTTTTGAGCTCCTTGAGCTCGAAAAATTGTTGTGGATACATTTTCGGGCTCTTCGAGCTCGAAAATACACAGAAAAAAAGGTTGACTTGGCCCAAGATAATTTTTGCCTTCATTTTTTTATTCTTGGGCTGAGTAATTGGGTTTTTCTAATACGAGAACATTTTCTTCGACTAATATTATAAAAGTATTGTATCAAGAATAATTAAATTTTAATTCAAGATAAATAATCTTGGTTTAAGAATATTTATTTTGTCAACTTTATTTTGTTTCTAACCAAGTAAAGAAAACTATCAAAACAAGATACTTTTCTGTCTTGGTTGGTGAGTATAGTAAATTGTCACAATATATATCAACATCTCAAACCAAGAACTTTTTTTGCGTTGCAGAAGAACATTTACTCTCAGTTTGAGAAAACTACATTATCGACTCAAGACAACGGTCTATTGGAATGAGAAAATTTTAATTTTGATTTATATAAATTATAATCTTAACTTAATAAAATAACTTTTCTTGAATCATGCAAATATTTACTTAACCGAAGATATAAAATTCTCCCAATGATGATTTTTTTTCCTGACTTAAAAAAAATGTAGCCTCGATTCAAGGAAATAAATGACTCTACTTAAAAAAATATATCGACCTATATTTTTCAGTGAATTTAACCTAATATAAATATTAAATGTTGTCAAGCAGGAAAGTGTATGCGTAAATTCAGAACATCACAATACAGCAGTAGAGGGGATACGGAATAAACTCTCTCGATTAAATGGCTTATGAACAAATCGAGAAAAATAAATTGTTTGCTTATGGTAGGAATCGAACCCAGACCGATTCGGCATCACGCAAGAGCTTTACCAGTTATGCTACCCGACCATTTCCTGATCGTTCGTTCACTTTACCTATATCTAGTAAGCACACTGTACAATATAGAGTCTACACTACCGCCACTTTAGTATAGTACAGTTAGCTTTCCCAAGAGAATTTTTGCGTTGAGCCGTGAGCGCAGTTGCTGTTGGTTCAAATGTCTACGCTCACTTACCGCAACCTAACAAAATACTTAAGCTAAGATATTTCTTACCATTGAGTCGAGTACTTTTAATTATTGACTCGAGTCACAAATCATCTCGATTCAAAATAAATTATTCTTCAAGAAAGAATATTTTACTCTTCGAACAATAGATTATATTTTGGGGCAAAATATTTATTTTTCTCACTTGGAAAAAAATATTTCTTACTTCAAGAAACATATATTATATCGGTTGAATAAAAAAACAATCTTATGCCAAGACGACTAAATTTAAGAAAATTTTGTTCTTGAACCAAGAAAATTTTCGTTTTCATTCAAAATTGCAAAAAATATTCTTGCGGCAAGAAAAAATTTCTTGCGCCAAGATATCCTTTTTTTCTGTGTACTTTTGTATGCCTTTGTTTTCGAAAAAAAACGTTTTTTACCATTTTTTCTTAAACGATATCTCTCGAACTAATAAAGCGATTGAGATGGTTCAGGTGGCAATCGACGCGTTTTATTGAGTTCTACAACTGTTTAGAATTTGAAATTTATTTATCGAATCGTTTTTGAGAAATTTCAATCAGTTGATTTTGAAATCAATCCATCGAGCCCGTAAAAAGTTATCCGAAAAAAAACATTTTTGAAAAGTTTATTTTTGGAATATCTCCGAACGAGCCCTACCGATCAAGCTTAATTTTTTTTAACTTCGAGATAATGACAAACCGCGTCGAATGACACCTTGACGATCAAAATCGGTTCATCCGTTCAAAAGTTATAGATATTTACATACGTACGTACGTACGTACGTACATACATACATACATACACTCGGACATCATCTTGAATTTAGTCAGAATAGCTTCCTAGAACCTCAAAACGTCGACATCTGTTAGAATTTCGATTTTCACAAATCGGGGTGAAACCAATAACTTCCCGAATTTTTGAAAATTTGCAATTTTCTTAGCGGGAAGTTAAAAAAGTTAGAAAAAATAAGTGTCCACTTCAGGGTTTAAGAAACGTATAGATTTCGACTTAAAATAAAATTTTTTTTGGATAAACTATAAATGATAGGGCAAAACATTCAAATGATTTTTAGTTTAGAATTAATTACCTTATAATTATATGATAAAATCTGTAATTTTAAATTTCGATATGGAAAATTAAGAAAGATAATGAATATCTGTTGAATTTTTAGCAATGCATAAATCCCGACCTAAATACATTTTTTTCTAGATAAACTATAAATGTTATGATTAAAATTTTAAATGATTTTTGGTTTAAAATTAATCATTTTATAATTATGTTATAGCTGTTGTACCTTAGAATTTTAATTTGAGAAGTTAGGAAAATTAATAAGTGTCGACTTCAGGTTTTAAGCAGCGTAGGATTTTAGAATGAATAAATTTTTTTTCCCGACAAATTATAAATTACACGATAAAACTTTCAAACGCTTTTAGTTTAACATTAATTGTTGTATAATTATTTTATAATTGTTGGATTTTAGAATTTCAAGAAATTTTAGCAAAAATAATAAGCGCCCGCGGCGGCATTTTAAGCGAGTAGAATTTAACTTGGATGCATTTTTTTTTTGATAAACCATAAAAATTATGAAAATTTTTTTTTCAGCTGCCTTATAATTATTCAGATGCCTTATCTAACAATTATTCTACCTTTGGGCTTCTAATTATTGAAAATTTAAGAAGATAATCAGTGTTGCTTTAAATTTAGAGCAGGGTATGGAAAAAAAAAAAATTTTTTTTTAAAATAGGAATAAAAAAAAAAAAGACTATGAAGGGCAGAACTAAAACCGTAAATGATTTTTAGATTCAAAATTATTGTCTTACAATTATATTATAACTATTGTATTTTGGATTTTTGAATTAAAAAGTTAAAAGAAATAACGAGCGGCTGCTTCCAGATTTTAAGCAGTGAGAAATTGTAACTCAACCAATTTTCTAGTAAACCATGAACGATACTATTGAATTTCTGAATGCTTGTTGACTGATAATTAATTGTCTTATAATTATCTTATAATCATTATATTCTAAGGCTTGGGGTTGAAAAGTATAACAGGGGTACTGCTATACTGGTCGTTCTTAAATTCTTTTTTAAGGGCGCCACTGGAAGGATTAAACGGTCTTCCAGAACCGGATCTTAGATCATCAGGGTCGTTGTAAAATTGATTTGTAAGAGAAGGAAAAGGAAGGATAGTTTATAATTAGTTAACACTTTATTTAATATAACAATTTTAATTTTTATTTATTCAATACACCTTTTTAACCTTATGACTTTTATAAACCTTATTACCTAACGTCAACTACCTTTGACTTATTAATTTAACCTTAACTAAGCTTAACTACCTTTGGCTATATCACACACACACTCACACTGAGTCTTCTGGACTATTTTACACACACTTTTATTTTAACCTAAACTCCACGCGGTCAACCAGACCCTCTACATGGCTAAAACCTTATTTTACTTTCGCGCGGTCCCCTGGACCCTCTACACGACAAAACCTTATTTGACTCACGCGGTCTCCTGGACCCACTACGTGATTTTAACACTACTTAATTATTACAAAATTCCATAATTGTATAATTTTCACTGACTCACACTTTTACTAATATAAAATTTCATTATTCCTATTTCTTTATAAATTAATGTCCATCTAATTATTTACCATTTTCAATCAGTAATAAATTTACAACAACTAATTTCTTATAACGTTAACCTTCCTTCATCAGCAATAAAATTAATTAATTAAAATTGAGTTTAAAGATATTTTTATTATTAATTAATTAACTTACAATTAATTTCCTCACTATCACTTTTATTACTTTCCAGTTTAATAATTATCTGTAATTAAAATAAATGTCCGTCAGAAATTTCAATATCACATTTACCCGTTTCTCACTCGATTCTTCCAAATACGCGAAACTTAATTATCAATCTTCACGCAGTAAATAATAATCAATTCTACGACGCAGTAAATCTGGCAATGGCCTGAAATCGTTAACGACACCCTGGATCCGGCTAAAGGGCCTGGATCCGGTTAGACAACGTCTGGCTTAAATTAATTTAAACAAAGTTTATACTAATTAATTTAATACAGGTCTAAACGCGGATTACTCCGACGAACGACTACGTATTTTTAAATTAAATTAAGTTCTGGCTTGGGCCTAGAACTATAATTTAATTCCTGATGCTTCACTCCTAGTGTTTTCTCTGTCTCGTCTTGTTGGGTTCCTGGTCTCGCCTTGCCCAGTTCCTTCCGTGTGCGTATTGATGGTTGCCCAGCCCTGCCAGTTCTGTGTGTCTACGCCTTGATAGTTAACCGGCCCTGCCGGTTCTTTCTTCCGCTTTTAATAATTTTACTCGGTTGTCTTCGGTTGTTATCGGAAAACTACCCCTCTACTTAATTTTGATTGGGCCTAGTATTCGAGTATTATCAATTAGTGCGCCCAGCGACAAGTCGAAAAACTCAATTAAATGCTTATTTGGGGTTCCGGGTAGGGTAAATGACCATCAGTGAAAAATCACGATTTTGGTCGATAAAATAAACCATTTCACCCTGTTACAAAAGTTAGGAAAAGATAAAATCATCCGTTTTTGGGTTCCGGGCAGCGTAAAACCTTAATTTGAAATTTTTTGTACAAACTATAAATCTTAAGATTAAACCTTTTTGATGCTTTTAAGTCAATAATTACTTACCGTTTAATTATTTAATAGTTGTCACATCCTAAAACTTTAGAGGAAAAGTTGACGGAAACAACGAGTGTTCGTTTTGGACTCAGAAATCTTTTTCTGGATAAATCATAAAGGGTATAATTAATCAAATGGTTATAATTAATATTACGGAGGAAATTATTGAAGTTTATGAAACTAAATTTTTACAACTTTTATTGTGGAATTACGGGATGTATTGTAATTTTTTTTTTTCCACTGGAATTTTTCTTAAAGGACGGCAGGATTGATTTTAAAGGAAAAACGTGTAAATTATAAGCAACAAACACAGGTGAAAATTTTATGTTGAAATTTTTTTTTAATCAAGAATTATTTCTAGAATATTAAAAAGGAGGGAATGTTGGAACAAAAATGAGCTAAAATTCCGAATTAGTGTAACCTAGTGCAAGTAATAACATGAAAACAAGCAGAATTTTTTTTTTGTATTTGTTTCTCAACTTTATAAATTTTATTTAGCACAAAATGAAGTAGAAAAAAAAATATAGATAAAAATTGTAGTTAATCAATAGCGTCTAAGGCGGTGAGACGAGAAAACAAGACCCTGGAAAATATATAAATAAATATAAGCAGAATTTTTTTCGTGTTGTCTTTATTTCCATTAAGATAAGTTAGAACTTACTGTTCGTTAAAAATCTTGCGGACTGCGATGACTTCGAGGTCAGATGACAGACGATGCAGACCTTGAATTTCAGTAGTCCGATGAGATGTTGCCCCTGACTGTAACATCTGAGCGCTGAAAAATAACCGCGTTCGAACGATTGACCCAGGTAATTTGTATTGCTGATCAGGAGGAAGACATGAACGAATAAGTCGATCGACCTGGTCACACAAGAAACCGCTGCGTTGTGGAGGATGTCGATCATAAGTTAGGGTTCGGAGATATATGAAAATACGGAGGATGACCTGAGGAGTATATGAAATAGGAAAAAAACAAATAATACTAAATCACCAGGTTAAAAGGAAAACAGAAATATATAGAAATGTAACTTACGTCAACAGGGGTGAATCGCTCGCAACATTGTTCGAAAGTGAGGGGTTGATCCATGTTGAATATTATTTTTGTGTACACTTAAGTTGCACTTATATATATATATCGGAGCACAATTAAAGAAGCGCTTCTAAAACTAGTCGAAATTTTTTTTTAGTATAGATGTTACGACAATGAAGGTTGGAGGTCGAAAGAAGTCATTTTCTGGGTTCTGACTTAGGAATGCAGTAATACGATACATTTTTTTTTTTTAGATAAGAGGCTCATTCAACGGAGTTTGGATCTCAATTGTAAGACCTTGAACGAGTGAATGAACTAGGAATACTTTTATTCGTTGTACCCAGGAATATTTAAAAAAAAAAAAAACCCGATGTAATATTTGTGGAAATAAAATGACTTAATTTAACGTAAATTAACAAAAAATTTTAACAATAAAATGAATGCGAAAAAAAAAAAATCAAGTAAATCTCATATTTTTATATATATATATATATATATATATATATATATATATATATAAAAATATATATATATATATAATGGGAATGTTAAGAAAAAAATGATGAAAACGCTATTATCAAGAAAAAAAGGAGGAAAAAGAAAACGGATTTAATTAGGGAAGTGAACAAAATTTTTTTTTCTATGCCTTTAAATGAAAGTATTTGACGTTGCTAATATAAAAACTTAGATTTTTTTTTTTGGGTTCCTTTTGTCTCTTCTCATTTTTGGAAATAAAATAATCTCTATAACATTTAAGGACGTGAGGGAAGTAAAATGGCGATAGTTAGTTTTATCGTAAAAGACATAGAGAGCAGGTGAAGATATCGCTAAAACAGCAACATCAGCTCAGGAAGTTGATAACGACAAACGGATTGTCGAGACGCACATGTGCAAAATAAGGCATCGGAAGAGAAAAATTAAAATGCAGATAAATGGTTTTTCCTTTTGAAACAAAAAAAAAATCGAGTAAAGTTGCACAAGAAACTCATGGAATTTTAGGAATATTAATCTAATATTAAAGATCGTATTTTATAATTATTAGAAATTACATAAAGAATCCAGAAGGAAATTAGAATGAACTTTTTTTATTATCTAAATCATTTTTCCTTGAAAAAAAAAAACTAAAAAGTTAGTAAAACCGCACAATTTTTTTTTTCCTTTCCCTCTCCAAACCAGAAATGGTAATTCGAACAAATTACACATATAATTATTTCTTGGTTTGGTCTAATAAAATGCTAATTTACTAATAATGTTATTAGTGAAAAGAAAAGAGAGAAATTGGTTGTTAGATTTCAGGAATAAAATAAAATGAATAATATTTAAAACGACTTTCAAAAATTATTTGGAGCGAATTTTTATTATTCCTCATACCTTTTACTTTTTTTAGATATACATCATATATTTTCTTAGTTAGTAACTACACATAAAAGTAAATTGTGGGTAGGAAAAAGTAATAGGGCGTAGCGATGGCTGGAGCCTAGTACTCTAACAAATTGCAGAACGTGTACAATTATAAAAGGAATTTTTGAAAAAAAAGATTTTAGACTTTTCAAATAATAAGTCTTTCCTTAGATTACAATGAAGAAACATATTTGTCACAAATTTTGTTTTCAGTTATAATTACCAAGGAAATTTCAAAAAAAAAAAGAAGAACACTTACTTAATAAAAAAAAATTTACAAATAGACTTTTCTAGAAAATGAGAACGACCTTTTTTTTTCTCTCGTTGTTGAATTTTTTTTTCTCGCGTTGTTCTCTAAATAAGAGAAACAATAAAGTGAAAAGTGGTATAAACAGATAAAATTTAAATTTGTTAACTCTTAAAAATTATAAAAATGTATCAAGAATTAATAATCTGGTAAATCAACTTACAAGAAATATTTAAAGTTCATGGTATTCTAATAAAGATACTTACCTGTAAATTACACTTTAATTAGGAATATTGCACATTAACACTGACGTATCAGTGTACCGTATGGAGTAAATACGTAGTAAATAGTGTTAGGCCAACAGTCTGGTCTAGTGATCGATGATATTTTCTTTTGTTGATTGTGTGGAAAATACTCGAATGAAAAGATTGAGTGTGAAATTTTTTTTACAATTGAATCAGCAAGTCGAATCAGCGAGTCAAATTCTCTAGGTCGGAAGAACCAGTTAGGAGGATTAGAATTTTTTTTTCTCCTCTTTCTTTTTCCTCGCATCTTGATTCCTTTCCTTCCGACCTTTCCAATGTATATTTGAGCGCATTAAAATAAAAAGGAAAAGGGGGGTAAAATAATTTTTTTTAGATAGACAGTAAAGTAATAAATAATATTTTCAATAAAAAGATGAATCGATGGAAGTATGCACAGTTATGATTAATGATGATAATAATAGGTTTTGTTATATAACATAGGGTGAAAGTGATAAGTTAATAATAAATTAATTATAACAAGTATATATTTGAATCGCGAAGTGTAGAATTTTGCTAATTTACAAAAGATTTGTTTGAATACAGGACGGAGCGCAAGAGTAAAATGGTATTGCTTGCAATAATCCTGTTGGCTCAACCCCTACAGGCACTATTGGGGTACGATTGCGGAGGCATATCTATGAACGTCACCACCATATCAGCAGATAAGGTGGGCGAGTGTGACATACCGTTGAAGAATCCAGAGGAAAAATTAGTATCACTCCAATTACTTCAGTTAGCAGAATTTAGTAATACGGAAGTATTTGAATGTCGGGTGGAAATAAATCGGGTGGTAACATACTGCGGAAAATGGTATCATTCGTTTGTGGTGATAAACGGAAGAAGAGAATACATTTATGAATTAGAATATAGACAGTGTAAGAGGCTACATGAAACTGGCAGTTTGAAGATAGGCTATAATGCGGAGTTGAAGGGATTAACAAGAAACGCGACACATTATCGGACGATCATGTTGGCAGGAACTACTACGGTGGATGGGAAGTGTGCAGGAACGCAATATAGTGACCCATTTGGCACCTGGGATAGCGTAATTGTGGAGGCGACCGTTAGGATAACGGTCAGGAACTACTTTGCCACAGTAGAACGTGCGAGTAACAGGGTAGTTCTTAGCAGTGGAGCAAGATGCGACTGGGCTGAAGGAGGGTGCATAGATCAGACAGGAAGTAACACATTTTGGGAGGTCGTAAGAGAGGAATAGTGTCAAACGGCGAATCACATAATTTTGTACGAGGGACCTGGTACGCTATTGTCCAGAGGAAAAGGAGAACCGGAAATCTATACAATCAATACAGAAGATATAACATTTGCCCTAGCGAAGAAGATAGAGAAAAAAATATGTGGTTACACTCTGATACAAACAGAACATCCTAAATTATTAATTAAGGTACTTAAACCAGGTGAAGAAACAACGAAAATAAAATCAATCTCGACGCAAGACCTCGACATATTTGCATACATAAATTCGAAATTTGTGTGTGTAGAAAAACATATTAAACGACAAATGAGATCTTTTTATAGAGATATATTAACACACAATTGCGAAGTTGAACGACAGGTAATACTGAACGCACTGATGCTGTCAGGATTGAAGCCGGAGGAATTCGCTTATGCGATAATGAAAGGACCAGGATACTACGCAACAGTTGCAGGGGAAATCATTTACGTAATGAAGTGCATACCAGTAGATGTCCAGTTGAGGAAGGTAAAAGAATGTTATCAGGAGTTACCGGTGACTTATCAAAACCAGAGTTGGTTTGTCACGGCTAGATCAAGAATGTTGATTAAACTAGGTACTATTGTAGACTGCAACCAGTTACTATCGGTCGGGTATGAGGTAGATGGGACATGGATCATTATGAAGCCGGGATTCGAAGACACGAAGGAATCACAAATTTTAAAGCAAACGACCATACCAACCTGGGATTATGAGAATACGAAATATTTAGCAACAAGTGGGATATATACGGAAAAGGATTTGGAAAAATTGAGGAATAGAATAATGCTACCCATAGAAACTCCAGTTTTGGTTAACACTATAGTAAGAGGAGCAACGGGTCGCACAATTGTCGGTAGCACAGGAATATCAATGACACAGTTTATGGATGAATCTATTATTGAAAGTTATGCAAAGAAACAATGGGATAAAATTTGGGGAGAATTTTTAATATTCAGGACGGCAAGTGCGGGCCTGATAGGCATGATAAGTGTAAAAATGCTGAAAATAATAATCGACACAGTAGTACATGGATACATTTTGCATCGAACATACGGCTGGAGTTTGTATTTAGTGGGTGCAGTTTTATCATCAGTAACACATTTATTGTTACAGTTAGCAGAAGAACCGTTGAGAAGCAAGAAGAAGAAAAAGTCAAAGGAACGTAAAAATAGAAGGAAGCCGGTTTCAGAAACCGCAAATTAAAATAAGCTAGAAAAAAACGAGAGAGAAATTAATTAAAAGACCGGGTATTTTATTTCGAAAATTTTTTTTTCTCTCTTCAAAAAAAAAAAAAAAAGGAGGGAAGGGTGATTATGATTTTAAATTTGATGGTTACAGTGCCACGGTGAGGACGGGAGAAGGGATTACAGGAAGGATGATAAGATTGGACAATAAACGAGGATTGTATTCGGAGGATATTGGGGAATATAGAGTCTTTTCGCATGAGTGGAAGATAATAACATTTATAGACATTTATGAGGAAGAAGCTGAGACGGAACGGTTAGTGAAGAGATTGGACAAATTGAGGGAACATGGCAAGAGCAAGGAGCGCCTCATGGATTTGGAAAAACGAGTTAAGCTAATAAAAACCTAGGTAGAAGAGAGTAAAGATTGGTGTAGGCGGAAGGCAGCGGAATCAACGCCTGAGCTAATAAATTATTACGAGAGAATATCCAAATTTGCGGAAAGTAATGATATTTTAGCAAGAACAGAGGATAACGACGTCATACTCAGACTCCAAGAGGAAATTAGCATTGAAAAAGGGAATGAAGAAAATGAAGCGGACTTAGACCAGTTTGAAGGGGAGTTAGAAGTGCGTGAGACCGTTAGTAGAAGAGTGTTTTTCGCATCTTTCATGGTAACTAAGGGTCAAATTTACAATGGGATATTGTCGGTGTCAGATTTTCAGCGGGTCATCGAGGTTATTTTGGAATACAGTAAGAGGATGGAACTTCCTACTGGAACGGATTCAGAGGGGATAAAAACATTGCTGGCGATCATAGATGCAGAGCTATGGGTTTATAACCAAAAAATCATATACATATAAAAGGTGCCATTGATGTTGAGAACAAAATATAGATTGATCAAACGTTATCCATTTCCCGCCATGTTGTCAACAGCTTCGATGTACGGGATGATCATAATGCCGACTACGCCATATACCGCTATAAGGGAAGGCGAATATGTATCACTTACGGAAGATGACATCGGGAAGAGTAAAGTAGTCAATAATCGATTCTTTGGGGTTGGTAGAGTTGTCATACATGATATGGAAGACGGAAAAGGTTGCAAAGCAAGGTTGTATGTAGGAAAGAACGTCGATATCGACGAGTGTGAATTGAGAGTAGTCAAGTTAGGAAAGACATTTTGGACGAAGTTATACAATACGAACGCTTGGCTGTTTGTTGCCATGGGCGATGAATTTGTAAAAATTGGTTGCGCCGGAAATAAGACCGAGAATATGACGGTGAACGGAACGGGAGTTATGTGGATGAGGGAAGAGTGTAAAGGAGTTACTGATAAAACATTTTTAACCCCAACCCAAGGAGTACATATCGTGGCCAAGATAATGGATAGAGAGCTAGGCTGGCCAGAGATTGGGAAAGAGTTGGAAGGGATACTGGAAGGAACTCACATTGCTCTGGATGAACTAATTGCTGCAGTAGGGCAAATACAAGGTGATGGGGCTACTGTGGAAAAAGGTGGTGTCAGATTGGCAGAGGTGCGGCAGGAGCTGCGTCATATGGTAGAGATTGAAGTAATACGAGCTGAAATCGTGGGAATCAAGACCCTAGCCGTGTACTTCTGCACGGGACTAGGCGTCGTAATATTTTTGATTTCGTGTGGATGGTGCTCAAGATTATACATAAGACAGAAGATTCAAGCAGAGAACGAGAGGCGGGCAGAAGAAGGGGAAATTGCAACAGTAAAAGAGTCAGAGGTATGTACAGAACACTGAGTCCGGGTGGAAAATGAAAAACGGACAGAAGAAGGAACGACATCGATGGAAGAACCTAGGATAGAATCAGTTCAGCAAAAGGACAACGAGTCGGACATTCGGAAGTCGCTGTCAAAATTAAGGCGAACAAAAAGGAAAAAATGAGTAGATATGATCGGATTGAAAGGGAAGCCCAGCACTATTGGAAATGACGAGGCGCAGGAACAATCAGGGGTATCATATGGGGGTTTGGAGATGATGAAGCTAACGCAACTTCCTCATCACGATGACGAACCGTAAGAACTAACCAGAGCCACTACTGTCCGTCGGAGCATTTGGCACTATAAGAACTTGAGACTGTAGAGGGGTGCGAACCCAACAACCTACCCGTCCCTCACTCCTATCCCAACCCATTTCTTTTTTTCTTGTTGCAGGTATACCACACAAGGGAAATGCAGCCAGCATGTCAGGTCGTCCAAGCCTATTGGGTCCTTAGGATCTTGAGGACTGGGGTCGATAAATACCCAACTACATCGTGCAGGCAGTGGAACACAAATTATAATTTTATTAGTAGATATCTAATATTATTATCATCACATGTATTGTAACTTCGATAAATATTTTATTTTTCTTTAGTATGTAGAGTCTCTTCAGGGAATTATAATCTTTATCTTTTTATATATACAATTTTTGTGTGTTTTTGGTTGCTTTTATTGATATGAATGCAAAATGTATACTACTGTGCAGTTGGGTATTAAAATGCGTTCAGCCGGACGAGGAGGAGAGATCGTGATTCCGAGTGGTATCAGGGAGTTCACATGCGACCTACCCTGTGAATAGGATTGTCCCTTTTACCATTCGGGAGAATGGCTTTCTTTTTCGAGCCGGGGGAGCGTGTAACGGGTGGGCTGACGCCCATCCATCTAATAGTAATTAACAAATAATAAATAGATAAATCTAAATTCAGATTGTAATAAATTTGATTGCATTTCATTAGGCGCTATACAGCTGCACATAAGTATCGCATTACATTAGTAGCATTAAATCTTACTTTTATAATACAATGTGACGAGCAGACGATTTACGCGGTCAGCAAATTTGACTGTAGGAAGAAAAGAGTTCCGTTGGAGAGTGCGGAGGGATATTTTCTTATGCAGCAAGAAAAGAGGTCTCATGAGAAACGGCGGAGTGATATTTTGGAGGTAGAAGATCCGATCTCAGAAAAGAGTTAGTTACCATAGTTAAGCTGATTCGAATAGTCGTCTTCTCGCGCATAAATATTGTATCTCCTTTGTTTTACTGCTATAATTACAGATCAATATAAGAATACATTTAATGCCGCTATAAAAATATTGTATTTGTATTCGTATGATTTATGCTATCTTAGATTTGTAAAAGAGACTCTCAGGGCCTTTTCTGGGTGCTCCCATATTTTGGGGACGCCCAATAAACAAATATCCATATAGTTCACATATAGTCATTCCTTCACTGAGCGACCCACACCCTTTATAACATCCTATTAAATTTCTAGAGACGCTGAGCTAGGCACGGTTAGTTCGGTTACGCAGTAAGAACATTAAGCTGTACGCTTACACGTAACATAATTTAAGTTTCAAAAAAAAAAAAATTTTAATTTAAGTTTCAAACATGAAAATTTATGAAAATTTTTCAAAAAAACAAAAAAAAAATAATTTTTTAATTTAAGTTTCAAAAATAAAAATTTTTCATAAGAAAAATAATAATTTGAGTTTCAAAAATAAAAATTCTATGAAAATTTTTCATAAAAATAAAGTAATTTGAGTTTCGGAAATAAATTTTTGAATTTAAGTTTCAAAAATAAAAATTTTTGAAATTTAAAAAAAAAAAAATTTAGTTTAAGTTTCAAAAGAAAATTTTTTGTTATGTCCAACTGGTAGCTTGTACAGTGATATTGGACAATTAATTATTATTTTTATTTTCGGCCCTGGTCTTTCGACCAATAGACCGGGATCACACTAAGTAATTATCTGGAAGGTTTGTTTTGAAATGAAAGATTTTAGATATACAAATTAGATTACTTTATATTATACAATTGAAAATTTTTATGATTCAAATACAATAAAACTTGATATTATTTCATAAAAGTATTAGGTGGCTAGTCAGCCGACTAATTTACAATAAAAATTTATTTCAATAACCAGAGAGGACTATAGAATTTTGAATACAACACAACTTTTTGTGATATTTTCGTGTGTTGGAAATGTTTTGGTATTTTGACATAAAATAAACTTAAAAATTACAGTACCTGAATTTGTGGAGTCTGGATTCTAATTTTCGCTGTTTTCACTGATTTTATGTTCTATTCGCGGTTACAATTGCTCTTAACGTTGAGTTAATATGAATAATTTATTTATACACTAATAAAAATAATTAATTAATAAAATTAAGTGTGAGGACACTTGTACAATAAAATAAAACTTATGTGTGAGAACACTTGTAATAAAAACTAGTACGGAACTAGTGTGGAAGTGTGAGAACACTTGTAATAAGAACTAGTACGGAACTAGTGTGGAAGTGTGAGAACACTTGTAATAAAAACTAGTACGGAACTAGTGTGGAAGTGTGAGAACACTTGTAAAAAAAGTTTTCCTGTCGTTATTGACCCGGAACTGAGAATTGACTATTGAGTGTGATTGATGTTCAACCATGCTATTTATAATTACCTATCGGGTCTTGTTTGGTGTATTATTTGGGGGAAAACTGTATCCAATCGGAACACAGTTCCGATGGGTCCTTGCCCTTTCTCTATGATTTTCCACTAGGGAGGTGGTAAAGACACACTCCGATGCGGGCCTATGTGTGTGAGCATCAACACACACTCACATTTACAGATTGATTATTTATTACAATATCTTAAATTTATTTATAATTATTTATTTGAATATTATTTATTTAAATATTATTTATTTGAATGTTATTTATTTGTATATTATTTATTTAAATATTATTTATTTGAATATGATTTATTTAAATATTATTTATTTAATTATTATTTATTTGAATATGATTTATTTAAATATTATTTATTTAAATATTATTTATTTGAATATGATTTATTTAAATATTATTTATATAAGTATTAATTTGCCAAATGACTATTTTGTCATTAAAATCTATTTTGTCTGTTTGTTTTATGATACTGAAATATTTGACAAAAGTGCACTTAAAATGAAAGTAAGGCTTTAGATAGTGTAAAGATTACTTATTCGATTAAATAAAAGAAAAAGAGTTAATTTTAAAATTTATTTACTTCTTACTCATTTCAAGTACTCTTTTGTTGATAAATATTTTCGGTTTTTCTAGAGGAAATTACTTCCAGATTGCCTTTGGCCCTAGTAATTACTTGAGGGTCATTAAAACAACATTTAGATGTTTGCTCCAACATTTCAATAGTTGTTTGAACAACGAATTTAAATCTTTTAAAAGCATTTTTAAAGAAATACATTATATTTTATTTCTCTAGAGTTATTTAAGAAATAAAATTTGGTCGCCAGACAACATTTTAATTAAAGAATATAATAAAATATGAAATATAAAATTGGGAATAAAAATATGATGGTCAGCATTTAGCTGGACGTAACATTTTGAAAATTTTTCATAAAAAATAGTTAATTTAAGTTTAAAAAAAAAAAAAAATTTTAATTTAAGTTTCATAAATGAGCAAATTTTCGAAAGAATAAGAATTCAAAAAAAATAAAATTTTTTTCTTGTAAAATAACGAGGAAATAATAGAGAACTAAATAATGTTAGGAAATCTTACCTCCAAAAAATTACGACAGGTGTTACCCCAATAATCGAGCGGTGGCTCAGAGGGAACAACTTCCCACACCCAATATCCATGAATCCTGTATTCACAGTAATGCCAAATTGGATCCTTATGGGTGATCCAGAATCCGGAAATAGGCCGAAGAAGCTCCAAAAGCAGACCACGTTGCATACTAAATATTGTTTTGTTTACACAACACTGACAACTCGTTATAATTTATGCTTAACAATTTCTCACTGAGTTTTGATGCATTTAAGCACTGAATAGTAAATCTCACTATAAACAAGTTTACATCAATTACAAATTCACAGGTCAACAAAATATTAATAAGGATAATAATAATGTTAATAAAAAATTTTTTTTTTTTCTTTTTCGCCCGGGGTTATCGATTTCAAAAATCTGCAAAAAAAAAGATTTATGCCAAAAACTATTCAAACACCTTCACTCTCTGAGATCTCCTAGACGAATGACTTATTCTGTCAAAAGGAGTAATTAGATCCATAAGAACGTATGATAAAATCGTGGAGCTACAATGCTTCCACGATCTAAGAGCAAGTTTTTTTTCGCACATTAGAGTGAGAGGAAAAATAATATTATTCTAATGAGAATAAAAATTATAAAGGCAAGACACTATAAGGAAACCCCGGCAAATAAAAGATTAATAATTTCAAATTATAAAGCAATAAAACTGAATTTTCAGGTAACAGACACTAATAAAAATTTAAAATTCTCTATGCAACGTAGGTTTTCGCACGGAGGATCCAAGGTCAAAGGTAAATTTCAGAACCCAGGACAGGTGATTTATGATTTCAGGAACCTAAACAATTAAAAATTCCTTTTTGGCGGTAAGTCGATTTCGGAAATTTTTGCAAAACCAAAATAAATAAAAATTTAAAAGATAGAATTAATTAATTTCTTCTTCAACTAATTAAAAACCGAAAATCTTTCAAATAACTTAAAAATTTTGAAAATTTTCGTCAAAAATCGAAAATTTTTTAAAAAACTTAAAAATTTTTCAAAAATTTTGAAAAACTCAAAATTTTTTCACTCAAAATTTTCGTAAAAACCGAAAATTTTTCAAAAAACCGAAAATTTTTTAAAAAACTTAAAAATTTTCAAAAATTTTGAAAAACTCAAAATTTTTTCAAAAACTCAAAATTTTGAAAATTTTCGTAAAAACCGAAAATTTTTCAAAAAACCAAAAATTTTTCAAAAGACTTAACAATTCTCAAAAATTTTGAATACCTCAAAATTTTGAAAATTTTCGTAAAAACCGAAAATTTTTCAAATAACAAAAATTTGTTAACTATCGTAAAAACTATAAATTTTCGAAACCACAACGATTATACTTTATGTACTTATAAAACATTATATAAATATATGTTGTTTTTTTATAGTTATTAAGATTATGGTACACGAAGATATAATAATATTGTTGACCAAAGCAATCAGAAATTTATAGAATAGTCTTAGCATAAATTGTAAAGGGACGCAGTACTCAGCAAGTATCATAAAGATTTAACTAAAGTCAAGATTGACGCTGAGCTTTCCAGCGGGCGAATCCAAGAGACCCCAGTGTACCAATAAAGGTCACTAAAAGTACCGTTCCTTGGGGGGGGGGGGGGGCTGCTGTTATATCCGGCTTGCCGTATATATTAAAGGGGCCTCTTTGCCGCACTCGCTGTAAAGTGCAGCGTTAACAATTTTAGGGACAGCAACTTCGGCCAACACCTCGTTGCACATCGTCAACGTTTCCTCCAATCAGGGAATTACACTTGACTGTACTCTAAATTCATCCAATTATATATTCTAAATTATTCCCTCTAGAACCGCGAACCGAGGTGATAAAAACAACGAACACCAAGGGGCGGTAGCCTATGACGCTTGAGAAGTTAATGTATCTTCCTTGCTGGCCCGCGTGAGTTCTAAGCCGTGTTACGTTTAGGCAACCCTATTTTTCTAGTTTCTATTTCTCTTAACCGATTTGTTCAGTTTTCATCAATAAAATCTAAGCAGTCAAGTATACTATAACATCCCACGGGAAGATTGTCTCGATATTGCACCCGAGGAGGCGTGGCAAGTTGCTTGTTACCGTTAAATTTCTATTCAAAATCGTCTTTTCAAAATTATATTTTCTATTCCAAAAATCACCACACGGGAAGTACCGCTCGCGTAAAACACGAGGAGACGTGGGTGATTTCTATAACAATTGTTAAGTGTATAAATAGCGATTCTCGTCCGAGTGAATTGCTGGAGTCGGAGATTCAGACCGAACTCATATGAGCCAAAGACTCAATAAATTCCAAGTGTAAAAGCTATAAGTTAAGCTTAATAGTTAAGTGTAAATCCAAGAGATTTAAGTTAAAGAAAGAACCTTAGTGTTAAGAACAATTTAACATCTTGTGAACTGAGTACGGCGAGCCCATAGGGAAATATTCCAATAAATATCAATCATTGGGAAAACCCGCAAATTAGATTATTTCTAATACTAAGAGCAGCATCCCTTCTTCCTAAGTCAAATCATCTTTCGATCAGGGACCAACGGAAGCCGTACCTAGGAGGTTGCAGTCCAAAGACTACGGAGACCAACTAACTAGTAAGCAGTGAACAACGAAAGGTAGGTGAAATTACCAAATTCTTTAACATATTGCATCCAAATTCTGTATCGAATACACAGAGAGGCCCCTGCGGGGTTTATCGTTCGAGTTCTCACAATAAATATAAAACCTAGAGCTAACCCTCTAGAAAAATCATCCTGTTTGCCCAGTGCCTTCCACTTGAGGCCCACGCGACCTTTTCCAATAATTAATTATTCATTAATTAATTAAATCCGGACATAACACCTATAAACTTTGAACAAACATTACGATACTCTGATTATTTTAACACAACTTCTCTGTAGTTACAAGGTATTTAAATTCAAAGTTAAGTACTACGTTATTTTAGTCTACTATATAGAGGGTGTAGATCACTCTACCCTCTATATTCTACTGTTAAGAACGTCATATCGAGTAATATTACTACATAAATGACTAATAACAATCTCTTAATTAAATTTGTACAGAGAGTAATATGTGAGACTTAATTACGACAAAATGAATAAATAAAACTATATTCGAAAACATTTGTCACTTTGACCATTTTTACTTTTTTACTTTTTTGAGCTTTTTTATGTTAAGTACAAAATAAAAAAATACTATAAGATCAAAAATTAATTAGAAAAATTTAGTGGCTAACTCTTCAGTTTTTAATTTCAATTATTTGCTATTATTACAAATCAGAAGCTATTTAACAAATTGATGCTCAATGCTTCAATTTTTTAAATTTGGTTTTCAGCTCAACTTTTCGGCAATCGTCACGTAATAATTCAAAGTGGCGGAAAAAAATTTTCATTAAGTTAAATTTTTGAAATCGAAATAACAATCATGACAATAATTTAATTTTTTTTTTTCATCTTCGATATTAGTGACGATTTCAATTGACTCGATCATGGTGAAAAAAAAATCCCAATTTCGAATGCTTGTGAGCTTATTTTGATTATTAAAAATAAAAATTTAGTCTTTAGAAGTCACTACCTGGGCTCTGTGCTCGTACTGAATACCCTCCGTCAACAATGAAGGTCTGCGTGTTAGTACATTAATTTAAATAAATAAATAAATAAAACTTAAATAAAAGGACAATTTTTCAAAAATATGTAAAGAAATACTAAAAGTGTAACGGAAGAAAAGTATAAATAATATTATTTATACTTTTTAATTATATATATAATTAAATTTATATTGAAATTTTATATATATGTATACATATATATATATTTGGCGACGATACTTTAGGTTTAGATTGCAATAATCACTGCCTAAGTCGCCAACTACCAAAGAGTAAAACGTTGTGAGAGCTTATGAGAAAAGGAGAGATGGAAAAATGTATGTGTGGGGTGAGAGGCGTTTCGTCTAAGTATACGATAGCTGAGACTCCTCAGTTAGGTGTGTCTATCGTATACCCCACCTAAGACGTCGTGTTGGAAGTTACATGTTGGAAATTGTTATATATTGAAACAGGCAAAGGGACAAGGTACTGCGAGAGGCGCGATTTGTAAATACCATTTCGCGGAGTGAAGCCGAACCACCACATATATATATATATATATATATATATATATATATATATATATATATATATATATATTAGGGTGTCCCAAAGAAACAAATATTTTGTTTTTTACCTGCTATGGGCTCAAAAGTTACTTTATATTATAAAAAAAATCCTCACTAAATTTCAGCCAGATATCTCTAAAATTGAGCTATCACAAAGGAGGGTCCCCTTTCCCATTTAAAATACACGTAAAAATTTTTCATTTTAGTTTTTCGTAATTAAGACTATGAAAAAAATTTTTTTTTACCTTCCGCCTAATATAATTTTGTAGGAAATTTAAATTCTCTACAAAAAAGTGCTGATGCATTTATGTACGACGAAACGAACTGGGAAAAAGTTACGGGACTTCAAAGATCGACAAAAATTTAGTTTCCTCAATGTTAAATTTTTTTTTATTATTTTTTATTTTTATTCCATCAAAAAGTTTTTTTTTGAAATGTTGACAAGCATGATCTTGTAGGAAATTTAATTTCCTACAAAAAAAATTTGTTATCTTCTATACGTCAAATGAATGAGAAAAAAGTTACAGGGCTTTAAATGACAACGAAAAATGAAGTTCACTTATCGTTGACATTTAAGTTCAAAAAACAAATATTTTTTAAACTACATTTTTCGTTGTCATTTAAAACACTGTAACTTTTTTCTCATTCATTTGACATATATATAATATCAGATACTTTTTGTAGAAAATTAAATTTTCTACAAGACCATGCTTGTCAATATTTGAAAAAAAAATTTTTTGATGGAATAAAAATAAAAAATAATAAAAAAAAATTTAACATTGAGGAAACTAAATTTTTGTCGATCTTTGAAGTCCCGTTACTTTTTCCCAGTTCGTTTTTTGTACATAAATGCATCAGCACTTTTTTGTAGAGATTTTAATTTCCTACAAAATTATATAAGGCGAAATGTAAACAAAAATTTTTTTCATAGTCTTAATAACGAAAAACTAAAATGAAAAATTTTTTTCGTTTATTTTAAATGGGAAAGGGGACCCCCCTTTGTGATAGCTCAATTTTAAAGATATCTGGCTGAAATTTGGTGAGGATTTTTTTATAATATAAAGTAACTTTTGAGCCCCTAGCAGGTTAAAAAAAAACCGACTATTTTTTTTTTTTTCGATCTCCCATGAAAATTTGTTGGCTTACGATGTTTTAAGAAGTCTCTACAAAAATCAGCTCGAAAAAAAATTTTCAAGAGGTCGCTCACAAATTTTAAAAATATCAAAAATGATTGAAATTTGGATTTTTTATTTCTAAATTTTTTTTTTCTCGTGGCAGCAATAGCTTATATTTGTAAAATCATGACTATGCTGAAAATTTCAGCCCAAAATTTAAGTATTTAAACGGCGCTTGAGAATTTTGAATGTTTCAGAGTGCTGTCTTCTGGACGTTTTCGAGCGACCCTTGAATATTAATAATAAAGCTTCTCGATTTTTTCACCATCAATGTGCATGAAAATTAATAAAAATATGACCCGAGAAATAGAAATAATAAGTTTTTTACATACTTTTTTATTTTTTAATTTAATTCGTAGGTTTTTTCGCTTATTCAAAACTTACCAAATTTTATTGTTTAAGACTGTCCTGTGTATTTTTGGTTATGCAAAAGTTATATTTTACTGAAATGACAATAATTGAGTTATAAAAAAATACAAAAACTAATTCTAACTATTAGTTATATATTATAACTTAATATTCAAAATTCTTGAGCGCCGCTTAAATATTTAAATTTTGGGCTGAAGTTTTCATGATAGTCATGATTTTACAAATATCAACTATTGCTGCTACGAGAAAGAAAAAATTTAGAAATAAATAATCCGAATTTTAATTATTATCGATATTTTCGAAATTCGTAAGTGACCTCTTGAAAATTTTTTATCAAGCTGATTTTTGTAGAGTCTTATTAAAACATCGTAAGCCAACAAATTTCCATGCGAGATCGAAAAAAAAAAAATAGTCGGTTTTTTTGGGCCACCCTAAAATATATATATATTTAGTGGTTAAGGGTAAAAATTAAATATAATAAATAAATTATTTAAACCAACTAATAATGTTAAATAAATGTTTTATTTAACCAACGTATATAACACAGTAAATTTTGAGAATACAATAGAAATGCTTAGATGCGTGTATGCAGTCAGCGGTCTAACTTATTGTGTCTCTACGAATGAGGTAGAGACGGAATATGGAAAAATCGATGTTCGGCGTAGATTGCCGAAATTAATCGATCGTAATTATTGTAGCAACGCTACAGAACTCCCTTTGTTTTTTTTTTTTTTTTTTTTTTTAAATTTAATACACGATAATTAAAGTAATGGAATATTTACAAATGATATGAATAAATAAATAAGTAAATGAATGAGTATAATACAGTGGTGAATTCTTACTTTGTAAAAAAAAACTTTTATATAAAAAAAATTTTAATCGCGTAAATTTTTAAATATTAAACCGGACTCGGCGTTTTTGGGTCTCGGTTGCTGTGTTATTCGGCTGGGAGTTTGTTATCGTCATCGTCGCGTCGATTGGATTCGCCTCGTAAACCGGCTTCAATCTGTCCACTGAAATAGCGATTTGTCGTCCACGAAAATCGACGATGAAGTATTTATCGTGTCGAGTTATTACACGATATGGACCTTCGTACGGCGCTGAAAAAGATGGTCCAACCTGGTCATTGCGTACCAGTACGTGACTGCGAGTACTAAGGTTCCTGAAACAAAAAACAGAATGCTTGCCGTGACGCGACATTGCGGCCGGTGCCAATGAATTAAAATGACGTTTTAGAGTATTGACAATGTTATGAGGTGTTGTTTTATTGCTGGGAGTGAGTAACTCACCAGGCAAACGAATTGGCTCACCGTACACTAATTCAGCCGGAGTCGTCTGGATGTCGTCCTTCCAAGCAGCGCGTAAGCCGAGCAAAACGGCTGGTAATGCGTCATACCATGACTCTCGATGACACAAAAGTGCTACCTTTAGCTGACGATGTAAACGTTCGACGAGACCGTTGGCTTGCGGATGATACGGTGTAGTATGTAGGTATTTTATTCCATACATTTTTAATAGCGATTGGAATAACGACGATTCGAAATGCGGACCTTGGTCCGAAGTTATACGTTTCGGTACTCCGTGGCGAGAAATCCAGTGCAGCGATAGTGCATGTGCTACCGTCTCTGCAGTTCCATTGGATAACGGGACAGCCTCAGGAAACCTCGTGAATCGGTCGATGATCGTTAAATACTAGTTAAAGCCTCTTGACGATTTTAGAGACACCAAGTCGATGTGTATGTGCTCGAATCGTTCAGTTGGAGGTTGAAAACTGGCGATCGGCGATGACACGTGTCTCTGGATTTTATTTTTCTGGCAATCGATGCAAGATTTCGCCCATTTTCGGCAATCTTTATTAATCGACGGCCAGACGTATCGTTTGGAGACGATCTTTAGCGATCCTTTGATTCCAGGGTGAGCGAGCGTGTGTAGCGAGTCGAACACTTTTCTCCTCAGCGGTCCTGGAACATATGGACGCACTGTACCTGACGCAGTGTCACAGTACAGTGCAGGTCCATTATCGAGTTGAATCGTTTTTAAATTCAAAGCAGTTGTTTGACGTAACAACTGCTGAAGTTCACCGTCGGTTTGTTGAACGTCAGCGAGTTCTTGCGACGTTATAGCAGTGGATACTGCTTCGACACGTGACAATGTGTCAGCGACAATATTGTCGTTACCCAACACATGTCGAATATCGGTGGTGAATTGACCGATGAAATCGAGTCGACGAAATTGCCAAGGCGATGCTCTTTCGGTGCGCTGTTTGTAAGCGTGCTGAAGCGGCTTGTGATCTGTGTAGATCGTAACATGCCGGCCTTCGAATATGTGCCGAAAGTATTTAACAGCCTCGTAGATGGCGTTTAACTCGCGGTCGTATGTCGACAATTTTTGGATCGACGGGGACACTTTTCGACTAAAAAATGCCAGTGGTTGCCAGTTGTTATCCACTTTTTGTTGTAAAACGGCTCCAATACCGATTTCGGATGCGTCGGTAAATATTGCCCAGTCAGCATCGGTTTTAGGGTGTACCAATAGAGTAGCCTCCGCGAGAGCGCGTTTAGCTGACTTAAAAGACTCCTGAAGTTCGGTTGTCCAGTTGACTGGATGAGAGCCTTTTACTTTGGGTCCTTCCAAAATTTTGTTTAACGGTGCTAGAATTTCTGCAGCGTTCTTGATGAACTTTCTGTAGAAATTCACTGTGCCGAGGAATCGACGAAGAGCTTTTATGGTGGTAGGAGGCTCGAAATTGACAATAGCCTCGACTTTTTCCGGTAACGGCTTAATTCCATCTTTGGTGATGACATGGCCGAGAAATTTTACTTCCGGTAGACCAAATTGACATTTCGGTACGTTAATTACCAGTCCGTATTTACGGAGACGCTCGAATAAAATTTTTAGATGCTCCATGTGTTGCTTCTCGTCGTTAGATGCGATTAAAATATCGTCAACGTATGGAAAGACGAAATCAAGATCACGAGTGACCTCGTCAATAAATCGTTGAAACGTTTGAGCCGCGTTTTTAAGCCCAAACGTCATAAATCGGAACTCGAACAGTCCGAACGGTGTAATGATCGCCGTTTTCGGCACGTCTTCCGGTGCGACAGGTATTTGCAAAAATGCCTTTGCAAAATCGACGACTGAAAATATGTTTTTACCGTGTAGGAATGCGGCAAAGTCGTCAAGATAACGCAGCGAGTATTTGTCGATTAGGGTTCGATCGTTGAGTGGACGGTAATCACCGCACGGCCTCCATTCTCCGGACTTCTTCTGTACCAAATGAAGTGGTGAAGCCCAGGCGCTGTTGGATGGTCTGCAAATACCTTCCTCGATCATTTTACGGAACTCTGCTTGTGCGATTTTTAATTTATCTGGGGCCAGGCGTCTTGCCTTGCACGAGACTGGCGGTCCAGGTGACGTTCGGATATGATGCACCGTTGAATGTTTTCTAGTTTGACGCTGAGTAGCATGAGGTCGAGTAATATCGGTAAATTCTCTTAATAGTTCCATATACGCAGAATTACCATCGACTGCTTTAATATTAGTTTCTGCTGATGTCGTGTGAGAATTTCCGGGTGTCAATAAACCGGTGATGCCGTCACGAAGGCATTTTCGTTTTAGGTCGACTAATAAGTCATAATGACTTAAGAAGTCTGCACCTATAATCGGTTTAGTGACGTCAGCGATTATAAAATTCCATGAGAATTCACGGCGAAGTCCAAGGTTCAATGTAATCGATTTTAAACCATAGGTTTGAATTATCGAGCCGTTTACGGCATACAATTGATATCCTATAGGTGTATTGATTGATTTCAGCCAGCCACGTGGAAAGACGGACAAATCGGAGCCGGAATCGACAAGATATTCCGTTCCTGTAGTTCGATCTCGGATAAACAGGCGGCGAGAAATCGATTGAGAATCATTGGCCGCCTCTATTGATTCTCGTTCACGTTTCCCTGCCATTTGCAGCCGGGAATGCACGATCGGGCGTTTTTACCGTGCTTGTAATGGTACCAACAGAAGTCAAACTTCTTTGGTACACGTGACCGTGATCGACTTCTGGATCTGCCGCGTTTAACTTTTAAGTTTTCAACTTGTTTTGTAAGTTGCGCAATTTCTCTGCGCAGCGCAGTAATCTCGCCGTGCTCGGCGGTTGACGATGATGAGTTAGCAGTGGCGGCGGCAACTTGAGGTTTGAGCGATATACGCTCAACCATACGATCGGCAGACTCGGCGAGTTTATCAAGCGTTGAGTCGCTGATAGCTTCAAGACATATTTGAATTTCATTCGGCATATGCGAAAACCAACGTGCTTTGATTATAGCGTCATCAATGCCGGGAACTAGCGTACGCAGATGACGTAAATGTTGCGATGGTGTCCGATCGCCAAGTCTCTCTCTGTCGAGGAGCTGAGTGATCCGTGCTTCTTCGGATCTCGTGAAGCATTTTATTAAAGCGGCTTTTAAATCGCTGTACGGAGTTGTCGCAGGAGGCTGAAGGATTAACTGCTCGACTTCTGCGGTGACGCGAGTGTCAAGCAATGGGATCACCAGGTCGAATTTGGCACGCTCCGTTGCTACCTGATGCGTCGAAAACTGCGCCTCAACCTGCGCAAACCACAATTTCGGATTTTCCGTGCTGAACTGGGGTGCTTTGATGTTCACGGCCATATTTAATTTAACTGACGTAAACGACGACGATCCCGATGAATTAGATTTGAATGTTTCTTCGTCAGATGACTCGGATTTTATTGTCTTGTCGCTGTCGGTTTCAGAGCCTGACATCACCCGACAACAATGTCAGTAATTCGGTACAGTGCTACCGAAAGATTGTCGATGACGTACGGCTCAGGAATGTGCAGCCGGTGGATCGGCCTAATCCTCTGTGGTATTTCCGGTAACGGAATTAAAATTATACGCGACAGTGTACGAAAAATTAATTACAATTTTTTATCACAGCTCGCAAAAACTTTTATCACTATTCGATTCGCACTAAAGGTCCCTCGAATCAACACTGATGCGGCATAACGTCCATAAGATGCCCAGCAATGCACCAGCGGTGATAAAAGAATAAAAAACTGCACAATGATAACAAAAATCACTGCACTAATTAATTCAAAAATAAATTAACACAAAAATAACTGTGAATACAAATCACGGTCTCGCCGGTTAATCGGCAACGCGACAAAATATTCGCGGCAAAACGACACGAGAACTCGCGAAATTTTATAAACTGTGTAACGCACGTGTTCGACGCTTCCCTTAAAAAGAGATCACGTCGGGGTCACCAATTTAATGGTTAAGGGTAAAAATTAAATATAATAAATAAATTATTTAAACCAACTAATAATGTTAAATAAATGTTTTATTTAACCAACGTATATAACACAGTAAATTTTGAGAATACAATAGAAATGCTTAGATGCGTGTATGCAGTCAGCGGTCTAACTTATTGTGTCTCTACGAATGAGGTAGAGACGGAATATGGAAAAATCGATGTTCGGCGTAGATTGCCGAAATTAATCGATCGTAATTATTGTAGCAACGCTACATATATATATATATATATATATATATATATATATATATATATATAGATATTGATATTGAGTAAATTTATATAATAAAATTAAAAATTTAAAAAAAAAAAATTTTAAAATATAATATTTATAAACAAAAATGAAAAAAGTATAAATAAATATATATTAAACACTATGCGATGTTTAATTATTTATTTTTTTTTGTTCTGTCACGATATTTACATATCGCGGCAGTCTCACATCAGGTCGGTGAGCAACAGATGGCAGCACAGATGGCAGCACACGCTGCTCACACGTCTCTCCATACATTATTATTATGATTATTTGGCTTATATGTATAATTTGTGTTTAATTATTATGTTATTTTACTAAATTGTTTCCTTAGGTTTAAATTTGATAGTAATCAGGAAAATTTATTGAGTAATACACGAACCTAAGCAAAATTTTAAGATGCTGGGAAAATAATCATGCATTTGCTTTATGTGCCGGTATTTATTGTGGTTGGACGGTGCATGCGTGTCAAAGCAACAGTTGTCAGCTACAAATTTATTATATCATAAATTAATTTTAGAGTTATTATGCATAAATCATGGATTGAGTTTGCATTTATAGTAATTGTAATTAACAATACGAGAAGCAAATGGGCATTTAACGTTGGGAATTTGCAGAGTTACACAGTTGACATCATATCGTTTGTCGTTGGTAGTAGTCAAAAATTAACATGCGACAGCGATAGTTCTCCACTGGTTGAAGGGAGATGCAAATATAAAATGGCGCCGGCCGAGGTGCCGGCATAAAATTCACGTGCTGCCGTGGTCAGACGTGGGTTAGTCTCTGTAAGAGTAGCGTGTGTGCTTCTGTTGCATTTGTATAATTATAAATTTGACGCCATTTGGTATTTTGAGTAGATAATATAAATCCATTGGCATTATTCGAGTATTTTGACAAAAAGCATTAAGGAAAATACATTTACCGTATTAACGTGCAACCAAGGGAGTTGATTAATTACGTAAACTGTAAGTACTTTTTGACTAATACATTGGCGTGTAATTTTGTTCCCGCATTGGTGGCCATTTGTCTATCGTATAAGAGTAAAAGAGATGGTCGATTCTGAGTATTAATAATTTTCATAGGTATATGATGAAGTGTGTAATTATTGAGCTCAGAATATTAATGCAATAATTACAGTTATTATTATTATTATTTATTGGTTAAATAATATGTTCAATAGTTGAATTATTCAATGGTGGTTTCTAATACTTGAGTATTATTAATAGTATTAGTATTATTTTGTTATACACGGGAACGGTGCGGTGGATATAATTGCTGACCGATTCCACGACTTCTATCTCTTTACTCGCACTGAGCGTCGAGTGCGACGGAGTTATAATTATTATTATTTTGCGATTATTATTTACAAGTACTATATTATTATTGTGCGATTATTATTTACAAGTACTAAAGTATTAATTTGCGATTATTATTTACAAGTAATATAATAATATTCTGCGATTATTATTTACAAGTACTATATTATTATTATGCGAGTATTATTTACAATTACTAAATAATTAATTTGCGAGTATTATTTACAAGTAATATAGTATTATTTTGCGATTATTATTTACAAGTATTATATTATTATTTTGCGACGATTATTGACAAATACCGAATTATTAGTTTGTGATTATTATGATTTACACTTATCACATTATTATTTCGTGATGATTATTACTTACAAGGATTTATAAATATTACGTGTGTGTGATATATTATTATTTATCAATTATTATATTGTTTATATTAATTTAAATATAGTTAAAGGCAAATGGTCAGCAACTCGGTATTATTTTAAATTTATTATTTTAATTACTGCTATCTTTTTCTTGCTTTCCTATTCCTAACCCTGAAATTGCTATCCTGTATTTCATTTATTTTTCATTTTTATTTTTCTCCGTGGTATTTTATTTTTATTGGAATTTTGAATTCGTTCGTGGGGCACACGAACTGGCGCCCAACTAGGATTTCTAACCCAGCCTGAGCAGAGCTGTGGGTCCAGTGGAGATTTTGGTTGTCTCCCAAGGCACTTTGTGTTGTTATTATTTTTATTTTCAGTTTTTCACTAACGGAGGGCCATAACGGCTATTGAGCACTGCCCACACTCCGCCGTGGGACGTGTGAAATAGAAGAGAACGTTATAGTTCTATAGTCGTCAGATGTAGATACTGAAGCTCCTGTGGAAACTATCAATAATTTGCTTTCTTCCACTGTAAATGTTGCCAAAAACTTACAATCATCTATCGAAAATTTATTTGAAAATATTCAGCCTACTTATCAGCGAAGTAGAAATAATTTTAGCCCAGAACAGAATTTATTTGTTGAGGAGAACAATGAAGAAAATCAACGTCATTAAAATTCATGGTTTTATGATGACTATGATGAACAAATAGAATATGACGAAATTTGGTTTGATGTAAGTTATCTGACTTTTATTGTATAAATTTATTAGGAGTAAAAATAAGTTTCCGCCGTTTTATTGTAGATGGCACGGCACAGAGTTTCGGTTAGCTTTCGCAGATGATAACCGGCTTAAAAAATAGTTTGGACATTCAAGAAGAACATAACCTATTAATATTATTGATTTTGTATTGGTAAAACATAATTTTTATAAGTCGAAAATGTCAAAATTTGAGCCAAGTAAGCGTCATTTGCGGGAAATATTAGTTTACTTCTTTCAATTAAAGAAATCTGCTGCTGAGGCGCATCAATTGTTCGTAGAAGCATATGGTGAGGGTGCTTTGAGTGAGAGAACGTGTCGAGAGTAGTTTCAAACGTTTAAAAACGGTGATTTCGACGTAGAAGACAAAGATCGCAGTGGAAGGCCAAAAATTTACGAGGATGCAGAATTGGAAGAATTATTGGAGGAAGATTCATCTCAAACACAAAAAGAACTTGCTCTAACATTAGAAGTCACTCAGTAAGCAGTCTCACATCGTTTAAAATCAGTAGGAATGATTCATAAACAAGGAAATTGGGTTCCGTACGAATTAAAGCCGAGAGATATTGAACGCCGATTATGCTTAAGTGAAATGCTGCTAGCTAGACATAAAAAAAAGGGTTTTCACATCGTATCATAACTGGTGATGAGAAGTGGATACATTATGACAATCCAAAAAGAAGAAAATCATGGGGATTACCTGGCCACGCGTCAACATCAACAGCAAAACCGAATATTCACGGAAAAAACCTTATGCTGTGTATTTGGTGGGATCAGCTAGGTGTAGTGTATTATCAGTTGCTTAATCCGAGCGAAACAATTACTGGAGCCCTCTATCGAACTTAATTGATGAGATTGAGCCGATTTCTGAAGGAAAAACGCCCTCAATACTATTCTAGACACGAAAAAATTATTCTTCTGCATGACAATGCTCGTCCACATGTTGCGGCTTCCGTGAAAAAGTACTTGGAAACACTTGATTGGGAAGTGTTACCCCACCCGCCGTATTCACCAGACATTGCACCGTCCGATTATCACCTGTTCCGGTCCATGGCACATGCTCTGACGGCACAGCGGTTCACATCTTATGAGAATACCAAAAATTGGGTTAATTCGTGGATAGCCTCAAAAGATAAGGAGTTCTTCAGACGTGGGATTCGAATGCTGCCTGAGAGATGGAAAAAAGTGGTTGCAAGTGATGGGCAATATTTTAAATAAATTTATATTACCGTTCTTCTATAATAAATATCTAATTTGTGTTAAAAAACGGCGGAAACTTATTTGTAACCCTAATAAAAGAGATAATTTATTAATTATCATTTTTCACATTATTTCTTTAGATTGAAGAATCACCACCAACTGAAAATCATTTTGAGGATATTTATAATGAACGTGATGAAGTAAGTAAAATCTCGCAGCAAATAAAATTAGTTAACAAGTAAATAGAAAGTACCTGACTAGAAATTTTAATGTGCGACCAATTGGGTCCCCATTGGGTTTCCCTATTGGGGCCGCACATAGGGATGTCACGCAAAGACCTATTGGGTACCAATAGGAAAATCCCAGTTGGGTCCCAATAGGGAAATCCCCAAGAGATCCCACAAGGGCATCTCTGTTAGAAAAAATATTAAAATGCGAAAAAAAATAAAAAAATTTTAAATAAATCGGAATGGTAATCTAATGTACTAGCAATATTTTTTAAAACAAGTGCACATAATTTAAATTAATGAAGAAATCCCGATGACTGTTAGGTTTGAACCTACATCCTTCCGATTCAAAGTCTTTGATGTTGTCCACTGCGCTGACCCACGTATGTGATCGCGCAAGTGTAAAGAGTATATTTATTATGATACCAAAAAATCACAGATGAAGAAACAAAAAATGATATTCGGAGTGTATAGAAAAAATTTGCATCTGCCGTAAAAAAAAAAATATGTTTATTTTTTGCGGCCATAATGGGATACCCCCCAAGAACGGTTAAAATTTTTTTTTTATTTTAAGGTCGGGTTTTCCACTTAGATCCCACACAGAACCCAATTGGGAAAAATGACAGTAATATTTTCTATATTTTCACGTTGGGATTTCCCACTTAGGCTCCACTTAGGACCCAGTTGGGAAATGCTGACTATAAAGTATTTTATTGTTGTTTGGGATTTTCCGATTGGGCTCTGATTGGACCCTCATGGGGATTTCCGTATTGGGAATGCCCCATTGGGACCCAATGATGTCCAGATATATACAGTGGGCGTTCCCACAGAAATTTCTAGTCGGGTAGTTAAGTATAAATTAAACTTGGTCCTTAAATATTGATAATGAAAAAACAAAATGTTTTCAAATTACCTTCGTTCGTAAACTTCGAAACAGAAAGTGTTAATTTATAACGTCAAACATTAATTTATTTTTAAAGTATCAATTCACTGCTTGTTATAGTTCATACCATAATTTTATTGAATCTATTTGGCAAAGTAAATGAAATTAATAAAATACATAAGCTTTGGACGGAATGAAAATATAAAATATTAAACTTCCAAAATTTTTAATAAGATCATTAGTTTTGAGTGATCCTCTTCTAAAAAGTTGACGACCGGATGTCGTATCGTTTTACGTCACTTCTGTGACTATTTTATTCGGTTGTTGATCAGTCGACTGAGATAGTGGCGGGATTTTTGAAAAAATAAAGGTGGGCGGAGCGAGCATGTTATGTCTAGTATATAAAAATATTGTTTAGTAAGATTGGTTATAGGTTATAATAAATTCAGTAACAATGTTTATTAATTTGTACTGAATTTAAAAATTGATTATTATTATCATTATTTCTTTTAAATATTAATTTATTTTCACTTATTTTTTGTTGCAGTATCAAAGTCATGAAAGCAGTACTGGTGAAAGTTACCATCAACCTCTTTGTAATTGTACGTCTGTAACGCGAGGAGAAGCTTTTTTGATGACTCTTTTGTTAGGAGTTAAACATTCACTTACGTGGAAAACTATGACAGCAATATAATCGATGATTAATACGTTGTTCGGTAACAACGTCGTTCCGGCAACAAAATATAAAATTTTCAAAACGTTACAGCAAAATGAAAAAATTGTAACGTACCATTTATTTTGTGAAAAATACGATCGAGACTATTACCGATGGACAAATCTATAAAAAATTATCTACAGAAAATAATCTTTTATCCGGCAGTTTCAATTTTTCTTACACATTTAACACTGATGATTGTCAAGCATCTAAATCAAGCAAAGTCTCTACTTGGCCAATATATGCAACCACCAATGAATTACCTCCTTAACTTCAATCTAAACGCATGATTATGTCTAGCATATGGGTTAGTAAGAAGGAACCAAACATGCAATTTTTTCTTAAACCATTTGTTATGCAAGTGAATGAATTAGCTGATAAAGGTATTGAATGGAAATTAGGAGACAGAATAATTACTAGTAAATTTGTACCAGTGTGTGCTGTTGTTGACTCGGTGGCTAAATGTAAAATGTTGAACATGAAACAGTATAATGGTACATATAGTTGTACTTTCTGTGAACATCCTACAGAATCTGTTGACGGATATAGAAAATATACCATATCTACGAATATTCCAAAAGATCGAACTAATAAATCAATAAAAGAGAATATGAATCTTGCAGGTCAGAGTGAATTTGGCAGAGATGTTATGGTTGTTTGGGGGCCTTCATCATTAATGAAATTATAATACTTTGACATTGCTAATGGAATGTCACCAGATTATATGCATTCCGTTTTATTAGGCACAGTAAAACAACATACAGAAATTGTACTATCCTCATTCGGCAAAGAATACTACATTAATAATCCAAACCAGCTACAAATTATAAATGAGGGACTTATGAGTTTCAAACACCCAACATGTATAACTCGATCACCAAGACACATAATGGAGAGAGAAATGTGGAAAGCAACTGAGTGGCGGTCATGGCTACTTTTTTATTCATTAACTTGCTTAAAAGGAATCATTCCTCAAAAATATTTAAATCATCTTGCTTTACTAGTAGAAGCAATGAATATTTTGTTATCTGAAAAGATAGATAAAAAAGAGCTACGAATAGCTGGTTCTTTGCTAATCAGATATGTAACATTTTATCAAGAATATTTTGGGAAAGGAGCTATGACATACAACATTCATTTGCTTTTACATATGAAAAAAAGTGTATCAAATCTAGGACCATTATTGTGTCATAACACTTTTACCTTTGAAAACGAAAACCACTTTGTATAAAAAATGGAAAAGAATCCAACCCATCTACCTATTCAGGTTGCTAGAAGGTATATATTCCAGAAGTCACTGCCATCATTTGAAAGCAAATTAATTAAAAGCAATGGTTTTAAAACGTTTCGTGAAAGAAACTTGACTGGGCAGTTGAAAAATAGTTTTAAAGTAAACGGATGTACTTTCATAGGTAGAAGCAAAGATTATGAACTAAACATTATGGAAAGGACACTAGTAAATACTTCGGAAAAATGTCGATCGTTCAACAAATTTATTTATAACAGTAATCGTTATACTTCGAGTAACTACCGCTTATGTCAAAAAATAAACGATTCTTTGATAATACTTAAAAATGGAAAGATGGGTGTAATAAAAAAAATTTGCTATTTTGACAGAAATTTAAGTTACAAACAAATTCATATATATATTATGAAGAACTAATAGGACGGAAGAAATATTTTCACTCAACAAAGCAGATCACAGTTCATAATATTGAAGAATGTACACCTACCGTTAATCTACAAGTGTACAAGCCAGAGATGATAATAGAGCCATGCATGTTAACAGAAGTAAATAATCTATATTACATTATTAAAATTCCGCGAGGATGTTATAATGATTAAGAAAAATATAAATATGTCAGTAATTCATGAACTATAAAAAAAAATGGTTAGTTAAATGTTAGGAATTAATGTCCATAATAACTATTATTCATATATATTTAATGAGGGTGTTTAAAAAAAAAAAATCGTTTTTTTTAGGTATCTTACAATTGAAAGTACATCAAAAAATTAAGATTTTGGTACCAATCCGAGTTCTGAATAATATTAAGGTTTGCTTCAATCCATTTTGCAATTTTCCATTAAAATAATACAGAAAAATTTTTTTTTTTTACAATTTTCTAGCTTACTAACCAATCAACGGATTTTTAAGCAAAATAATTATTTTTGTAGGAAATTAAACTCTCTGCAAAAAAGTCTCCTATCATTTTTTGATAAATCTAGCTGTTCAAAAGTGATTTGAGCTTAAAGTCTAAAGATATTTGTACTTTTCTGGTGAAACTGTCGCTCGTATCACATAATGTCACAGAAACTTTTTTGTAGGTAGTTTCATTCCTTATGAATGTTTCCTAGTTATTTTTATTTCAATGTTAAGTTCTTAAAATCAATCAGAAAACTATTTTTTTAAGAGCTTAACATTGAAATGAACATAACTAGAAGACGATGCAAAATTTCGAAAAAACATTGTTGGTAATAATATGTAAAGAATGAAATCACCGACAAAAAAGTTCCTATGACATTTTGTGATAAGACTGACAGTTCCACCAGAAAAGTAAAAAGATCCTAAAGGTTACTAAAAATTTAACTTTAAGCTCAAATAACTTAAGAACAGCTGGATCTATCAAAAAATGATGTGACTTTTTTGTAGTGTTTAATTTCCTACAAAAATAATTATTATGTGTAAAAATCCGTTGATGGGTTTGTAAGCTAGAAAATTGTAGAAAAAAAAAAATTTTTTTTCCCGTGTTATTTAAATGGAAAATAGAAAAAAAGGATTGAGGCAAACTTTAATATTATTATTAAGAGCTCCGATTAGTACCACAATTTCGTAATAGTAAACTTATGCATATAATAATTTTTGAGAGACATATAAATCAAAGCTAGAAAAAAATACTTGCGATTGTATCAACAACTAGAAATAAGTTCTGAAAATAGCATAGATAGTATATAAAGATAAATTTGTAAATTACTCGTGAAACATAATGTAATGAGTGATTGAAATAATCCAAGAACGATAAGTTTAAAATATATATTAGGGTGTATCGGAAAATAACATTGTTTTTTTTTGGGCACTACCAGAAATCGATAGTATATGACAAAATAAAAATTCTGTCGAAAGATTAGATTTAAATTTCAAGTTTTAGAGGTAGCTCATCGCGGTTTTTGATTTCCCATTTAAATATCATGTGAATAAAAATTTTTTAGTTTGGAATTTTTTAACTCAACCGTGGGTCATTGAACAAATAAGACCAGGATATATTTTTGTAGGAAATTTAACCCGCTACAAAAAAAAGTCTTATCATTTTTTGATAATTCCATCTGTTCAAAAGTGATTGGAGATCACAGTCGAGTTACAGTAAAATTCGAGAAAAAAAATGATGTTGTTTTTTGACACACCACCCTGATGTGTCATAATATATATATATATATATATATATATATATATATATATATATATATATATGTATATATATTGCGAAATTTAGCTTTGTGTAAGAAAATGTTCTTTTGTTAAACTTACATAAAGATAATTGTTTAAAAGCCACATCGATAATAATTTTTTAACAACTGATTTTAATTATTGTATTTGTATATATTGCCTATACTAATAATATCTATTCAATAGCGAGTAATGAAAAGAAAAACAATTGTTAAGTTAAGTACATAATAATGTTGAAAAGATAAGTGATTTAATTTTCTGCTTCACTTTATTTTAAGGAAAAATCACTTTTCAGTGTCAAAGAATCTGTATGAGATTAAAGAATGAAGCTGTATTTTATATTTCAGCATTAATAGGTAATAAGATTTAATGTACATTTATAAATAAAAAAAAAAATAAATCCCCATACAAGTATGTGTTGTTATTTGTATTGTGGGGCTTTCCTTAGATATTTTACTATTTCTGAAAAATCTCTGAAAAACTAAGAATAAGTATTTTTCAGTGACTCAAACGAACTTTTCAATTATGATTATTATTTCTGAAAAACTGCATAAATAATTTTCATCAAACTAAATGATATTTCAGAAGTACTGACTATCTCTGAATAATTCTGAAAAACATTTCTTTTGTCATTTTATTACATCTCTGAAAATTTTTTGAATAAATCTGAGAAACTCTTCTGGAAGAGTCTAAATAATTTAGAGTTTTCTCTCTTTAAATTACAAATAGAAATTTCAACAGAGTTTTTCATTCTTTTTCAGAAATTTTCAGAAAAAGTAAGACTTAATATTTTTATTCAGTTTTACAAGAATTATTCTGACTTTCTGACGAGAAATATTTCCACCAGGGAGTACTGAGGCATTTTTGACGTTAATCAGCCTAGACCAAGATACGCACAATTCTAGGCTAAAATTATAACTTTTATTTTTAAAACTCAATTGATTTTTTAGAATTTCTGATTACTTTTTCAACTTGCTGAAAAATATTCAAAACTTCTAGTGGAAAATATTCTGAGAAATTAAGTACTGAGATAATTTTGACGTAAGTCTAGCCTAGACTAAGTTACGCACAGTTCTAGGCTAAAATTAAAACTTTTTTTGATTAAATTCAATTTATATTTTAGAACTCTGATTTCCTTTTCGACTTGCTGTAAAAATAGTCCAAAATTATAGAGAAAAATGTTGTAACCAGTAAAGTACTGGGATATTTTTGGCCTAAATCTAGTCGAAAACATGTTACGCACAATTATTGGCTTGAAATATAAATTTTTTTCAAGAGTTAAATTTATATTTCAGGATTTCTGAATTTTTTCTACATTCCAAGCAAATGATCAGATATAATGAGGAATAAATTTTCAGCTATAAATAATTTGTACTTAAACCCAGCCTAGACTTAGCTACACTCAACTGTAAACATCAAATTTATTCTTTTCTCGATCAAATTCGTTTTTTGTTATTAACTTCTTTAAATTTTTCATCCACTACAAGTTTAAAGCGAGAAAACATTTTTAATCAACGTTATGTGGTAATCGGTAGTGTGTGATATTTAGGTCAAATAACGACTAAGTTTGGACAACTATAGAAACTTATCAATTTTTCATTATTATTTTGTTTGACGTGTGTTATTAGTACTTAATATTCAGCAGCGAAAATTTGATTGCACCACACCTTAAATATAATATATTTGTGAGTTAATAAGTGATTATGATGTATTCCTTAATTTTTTGGCCGAATGATCGAACAAACAGTGTGATTGAGTCAACCTTGATTAATAAAATTCAAGATTTTAATCGTGTTACTGTTCGATGGGGGTGAAAGTATGTTGCTGCCCCTATTATTGCCGAGAGTGGTAAGTTGATTGTTACGATCGAAGTGAGTGAAGGCGACGGGCGAAAGGGTAATTTTAAATTTATTATTTAATATCGGAATGCCGATTTTCCCTGTTCTATAACTCAGCCAAGGAGTTCGATTGAACGACACGTGGTTAGTGTGAGAACGTATGAGGGATCAGGCACCGATTATTAATTTATAAATTAAAATGTGAAATTATTTTTATTCTGTCATCCAACCAAGGAATTTAGCGTCACGTGGCTGATATAAGAATCTTATAATTTCGTGTTGTTTTGCAACTTATTTGTCTATTTGTACCGAGCGGATGTACTATAGACCGTCCCGTTCAATGACCTGCGTGGCGTTAGGGTGGGTCCGGGATTTCTGAGCGAGAGGGATGTTGGGTCGGTGAATATGGGCCCTCGAAAAGACCGTGTTCTTTCTCTGTCTTATTTATATTTTACTATGACTTAAATTACCAGCACTTTTGAATGTCGGAGAAAAGGACAGTAAATAAAAGGCAAGTGTATACAAAAACATGTGTATATTGACAGATTAAATTTTACAAAAATATTATAGTAATGAACTTACCCCAATGGGTTGATATACCTGCACACACACTCACTCTAAATTCACCAATTTAAATTTGTGTACACAGGAGTTTTACAATGTTTATGATGGTATTTAGTTGAGATTCACAGGTTGAATCTTTTCACACGAACGCACTGCACGCTGAACCAAGAGGCCGGCTTTGCCTTCGAGTGAATTTATAATGATTTTTAGGGTTTTTTTCAACTGGATTAACTATTCCCGAACAAGGACTCCGGTTGCCTAGGCTGTGGACGTCACGTGAAGAAGTTTAGTTAAATTTAATGCGAACTTAGATGTTTTTACTCTAGGTATCCAACCTAGGAGTCCAGATGCCTAGGCGTAGGACCTCACGAGGAAAGGTTTTAAGAATAAAATTTAAGTCGCGTGATTTATATTTTAAGTAAAAGAATCGAGTTGCGATTATCGATCTAGGACCCCCGATTGCCTAGGCGTGGAGCGTCACGAGAACGAATTTTGAAATCGACTCAGTGAGTCTTACTCGTGGATAGATCCGACAATGATTTTAATTTAAAATTGAATTCTGGTTATCGATCTAGGATTCCCGATTGCCTAGGCGTGGAGCGTCACGAGAAGGAATTTTAGAATTTTACTCGCGGATAGATCCAACAAGGGTTTTGGTATCTGAAGTAATGACTTTTGGATGTTAAAAATAAAAGAATCGAATTGCGGTTATCGATCTAAGACCCCCGATTGCCTAGGCGTGGAGCGTCACTAGAACGAATGTTAAAATCGACTCAGTGAGTCTTACTCGCGGATAGATCCGACAAGGGTTTTAGTTGCGGCGGTAATGACTGACTTTGATTATTTTCATGGTTTTATATAGCAAGGGCTTAATAGAAAAGTGGGGCTGAATGATGTCACATTTTTGAGACAGAAATGGGTTAAGAAAAGGAGGAAAAAAAAATAAAATTGAGGAGTTTTGAGATGTTTTGGACAGTTGAGAGTGAACTATGAGGTTCAAGGGGCACGGTATTCGATAGCGTCCGGATGCAGATAGAAAAACGACTCCACGGTGGACCGTAAGACACTTTAAAACAATGTCTCTTTGACAAATATATGATGACATTTATTACCAATATTTTTAGATGCCATCAAAATAAATTTTTTTAAAAAACAAAAATCAAGAGGAAAGAATTTTATGGTAAAAAGAGGTTTCGCAGGGGACCGTGAGACAAGGTCTTCATATCAAATATATGGTGACTTTTATGGTTAATATATTATGTACTCTAGAAAAATATAAATTTTAAAAAACAAAATTGAGAGGAAAATTTTTAGTGATAGAAAAGGCACAGAAAGGTTCCGCGGGATACCGTGGGACTTGTTAGTCATAGTCGTAAAAATTTGAGTCGAACTAGATTAAGGAAATATCTTGATGAATTTATTTGACATTTACGATGACATTTACGACGATCTAAGGGACTCGCGGCGGACATCTGGAAAACATTGAGCTCCTTACAAGGGACCGGCCGTGGCGGTGCAAGTGTGCATAGAGTAGCACAAAGTTTCCTTATTTAGTTACTCTTATTTTCCTTTCTCTCTTACTCTTTAACTTGACCATTCGTTTTCACATACTCTTTCGATGGGAATTCATAGCAAACTCAAAATGAGCTAGATGATCACATGTGTATAGAGCGATATACGTGTAATGTTACGTCCAGAATGACGAACACAAGTTATTCAGTCCCTTAATTTTGAGTCAAAGCACTTAAGCCATTTACTCGAATAGCGGGGACCTCGCTACTTAGTGTCGAGTATGTCAATATACGAAAATAGGATGTGTGAGGCGAATGGATGTGTCTTATCACTAGATAAATGAACAATTAATTGAAATTACAGTTGGTTTATTCAATATAATGATTTGTCAGGATACAAGATTTGGCTGAGCTGGTGACCAGATTGTTGTTGGTTGAGATTCGATTCGAAATAAATGGTTGTTGGTTGAAATTCGTTCGAGATAAATTGTTGTTGGTTGAAATAAATTGTTGTCAGGTGGCTTGATAGTTGGTTATGATTCTTGAACGTTGAGAATTGTTGATGTAAATGAACAAGGGGTTTACTTATACTGGGTAATTGACAATCTGTCTGAATGTATACTTTTAAAATGACGAAATTTATTTAAATGTGAATAATAATAATTAAAACAACAATAATATTCGATAGAAATAATTTAATTATTTAAATTATTTGTATTATTGAATAAAAGAATTAAAAATCGAAATTATTTATTTTTATTTAATATAATTCTATTTAAATTGTATAAATTCTGAATTTAATTTTAAATGACTCGAAGAAGAATTTAAATTTAATATTTAAAATAATAAGATTATACGTAATCAAGAGCTTGATAATTAATGGGTATCGAGGACCGATTTGCAGCGGTTTATATAGGCGCCATCATAGGCGAGGGGTTGCACGTGTGACCTAGATTTTATTTTGTTACCGAAAACTAATGTTATTGAGCAGAGTCAAATACTTGCGGGGGGTGTTGTAAGAAAAAGGCGTACGTGACGATCTCGGATCGAAACTTCTAGAACAACGACAAAGACTAAAAAAAAGACGATGGTAGAAACTACGGGTGGAAGAAAGAGATCCGACCCCATGTTATTAGATAGGGGTTATTTTAATCCGTTAATTACGGGTCGTTCATTAGATTTATGGTATAGGTGATTATTGATTATTGATCCTTATGTCCTTATCTTTCGATTAGTTATCGTCAATTCTTTCTATCGTCAACGATTTCAATGTTACACCTACTTTTAATTACAATATTCAGTAAATTGTAATTATTATCAGGTTTATAGATAGAAGTGCATTAGAGAATTATAGTGATAATCTTAGTTTTTCGTTATTTTGATTATTTGTCGAGTTATTTAAGTTAGAATTTAGCGATATAGTCGTATGTATCAGAAAGAGAGGTGATGGTGATGAGTCATGCGGCACGCCTTAGAGAGAAGCTTCTAGATCCGAATCAAGGTTATTATATGAGTCTTATTTTAAATGGTTAATTACGGATTAACAATTAGGGTTAAGGTAAAGGTGTTTATTGATTATTAATCCTTTCATTATTATCTCTTGATTAATTATAGTCACTCCTGTCTACTGTTAGTAGTTTAAATGTTATACCTGTTTTTAATTTTTATGAGATAATTATTAAATAATCTGATATTATTATTGATTTAATTAGATAAGGTATTTTATCGGGTTATTATGATGTGCTTAGTCTTTCATTATTTTAATTATTTATCGAGTTATTCAGATTAGAAATTATCGATATATTCGTATGAGTTAGAGAGAGAAGTGAAGAAAATACGTCACGCGATACGTGACGAAAAGCGATCATACGAGGATGAGTCATGAGGCACGCCTTGAAAGAAGGTTCTAGATCTAATTCAATATTATTAGATGAATTTTTATTTTGGATGGTTAATTACAGATTATTCATTAGGTTTATAGTATAGATGGTTATAGATTATTAATCCTCTCGTTATTATCTCTTGATTGATTATAGTCATTCCTGTTTACTGTTAGTAGTTAAGGTGTTATAATTATTTTAATTTCTTACGGGGTATTCGTATGGATTAGAAAGAGAAGTGAAGAAAATACGTCACACGGTACGTCACAAGAATAACCTTGAAAACGCGAGAAGGCAGGCCGTAGCAATTCTGTTAGTGGAAGAGAGATATACAATCCCATGCTATTAGATGGCCGTACTTTAAAGGGTTAATTACTGGTTATTGATTAGAATTAGAGTATCAGTGGTTAGTAATTATTAATCTATTTTTCTTTGTCTGTCGATGGATTATAGTTGTTTATCGTTATCGTTAGTAGTTTAAAAGTTATGTCGATTTTAATTCGAAATATTCAACAATTTGCAATTATTATTAATCTTATTGATAAAGGGACACCAGTGAATTATTATGGTAGTTTTGGTTAATTACTATTTTATTTATTAGTTGAGTTATTTAAGATAGAACTCATGCGCTTACGTAAGTTTTCAGGGAGAGGAGGGTGATTGCGGAATAGTTAGATTCCTTAATTTACCTCTGCTGGATAGTTAGTAAATATATAGGAGTTTTTATCTAATATCGAATTCTATTCGTTTTTATCCACTGATCGATTATGATTTGCTCGTGTTGTTATAGGTGGTCATGACATTTATTATTATTCTCTGTAAAACCTTATTATTATGGTTATCTACTCCGTCATGGTGTGTTATGGTTGTCCAGTCTTATTTAATTCCTTATCAGTACGTTAGAATATTGCGTCTTAGGTTAATATTTATTTTATTAATAAATTTCTTGTATTATGGTGCAATAGATACTGTTGCGTATTATGTTATTTACGATTTTGTTTACTGTCAGTTATGTCAGTCATAGATTTTATTACCCTGTTTTTGTTAATAATTATCAGTTTTGTTTTATAGTTTATTTAAAATTTTAGATGAATTTTGATTTTAGTTGAGTTAGTAGATACTAGGAAGAATTACGAAGGGACCGAGTGAATTGATAGTTTTTTAATAATAAGGCAACGATGCATAGAAGTAAAGGTTATCGGGGTGATGACACTTGATCTCAATAAGAAAAAACTGAGAAGCAACGCGTGGCACTAGTTTAAAGTATTATTGTTGGGGTGCAAGCATTAGGGAGCTTATCAATTTTTTATTGATTGCTCAATATTTTTAGTTAGATTATTAATTCTTCATAAGTAATAAAAAGAAATTTATGATATTCCTTGTTTACATCAACAACTCTAACCACTCATATGACCTTGGATATGTTTAATTTTTAGTTTATAAAAATTTCTTTTTAATTATTTAATTATACGTTATTTTCGTATTTTCGCATGTTACGCCGTAACAGTAATATGCCCTCACACACACATGTATTTGTTCTTACATGATATTATTATACCATTATTTTGGGTGTGCTTTAAATTACCCGGATTGATTTTAATTTAATAATTTGCAAAAAGAAAATTCTTAGATCTAAGTATGGTGGAGTGGTGATTCGGGTGTACCGATCGTTACATCTTTACCCCCAGAGTCGTCATCGCCCTCGATGACTTTAATTTATGCAAATGCTTAAATATAAGTAATCAAAAAACTGGTCAACGTGAATCACCAGTCAACAAAATACAAAAGATATTGATTATTTAAAATTATGTTTGAGTACATATAAAACTCTTGACATCAGATAATCGTTGCGTGGTAGCTCGATGTTCGTCTCAAGTTGCATCAGGCTCTTTTTCCTTCCCCTCCTTCTTAAGGGATAGCGA